>CAJVRM010000156.1:110354-140276 GCA_911693285.1 Hymenoscyphus albidus | reverse complement strand
TCTCTGTCTAATCGCTTTAGTCGCTCGCCTCAGTCGCTTCAGTCGACAGGCGACTCAGGCGACTGAAGCGATCATGGTCACGTGGTACTTTAATCCGACGAAATCCATGGATCGCTTAGCTAGCCTAAGGATTCCCTTCTGCTATAAGAGTTATGATAATGCTCGACCTGTCAGGGCGCCGCCTGGTCTTCACTATCTCCCGTGGTAACACGTGATTCGTGACATTAAGCCCCGTAGAACCGAATCATGGTCTACCACTACTCCTTCCTTTCTACTCAGAATATAAATACTATCTAATTACGCCAAAGATAACTTTATTCCGCGGACTATAGAATTAAACCAAGAACTCAAAAAACTAATAATAATTAATTTAAATTAAATTTACAATCAAATAACTAACTAAAAAGTCAAACGTTAAACATACATATTTACATAGAAGCTAGGGATACCTCCCTACGTAGGTCACTAGAAAGAAGTCAATTTAAAATATGATTTTACTACCATTAAACTAATAGTGTCCCGAAGAACGTCCAGAGTTTACTTAATAGTACATATAACCACTCCCCTGTTCCAATGTCCAGACTCCCACTCCGTGGAGTTGACGAGCTTTGGAGGCGTTTTCAAGGCGTTTCACTCCGTGGCACCTACCCTTGATCATCTTCATTGCAGCCGTAATACCAAGGGACCGGCGATCCTTTTCTCGATCCTGATTCGACAACTCTATATCATTTCGCCTCAAAAAGGACTAATTGGGCCATAGTCACGTGACTTCAATTTTTCATGGAAAACTTCTTTCATGATGCACCAATCAAGCTCCACCGGCAGAATCCTTAGCGAGTCTTGGTACGAGCACGCAAGCCTGGGCGCAGATTCCGAACCCAAGGCTGGAAAGCCACCTCGAAAAATAGTTGCAGTGGCTTCATGGCTTCGTCCCAACGTGAGCTTGACAGCAATCCAGCACCGTGAAGATTGCTTTTTTATCTAGCGGGGGCAAAAAATGGGTGAATGGCTTGATCAAACCGACTAGAGTGGATAATACAAAATAAATCGAAATGGCGTGCTCTCAACTGGGGCTATCCCGAGACAATTAAGCGAAGGCATGTACTCGCAAGAGGTGGTGCAGATTGGCCCGGCATGGAGATAACCTTCTTGACAGAATTTATAAGTACTGCACCGGCTGCTTTTCGTATTCAGGCTGAGCAACCACCCCCTTGGTGCAATCATCAGGATGCCATCACCTCAATCGCAATCGCGAGCCGGCAACTTGATTGCCAAGGTCCTTTGCATTAAGACTGATTATCGGGACGAACCAACGGATGGTATCACCAGAGGGGAATCCGTCCTCTCCGACTCCACTATACAAACCTTCATCGAGGAAGACCCGACGTCGATAGATTGGATCCGTGATGTTCTTCCTGGCCGAGATACTGCTAAGCGATATGTAAAAGAACTCTTCCCTTTCTTAAACTGGATCACTCGTTACAATTCCCAATGGTTCATCGGAGATCTTGTTGCAGGTAAGCATCTGTGTGTGAATCTTACGAAGCTTGGCTTGAAGCTTACTTTCTTCAGGTCTCACGGTGGGTGCTGTAGTCGTCCCTCAAGGGATGGCTTATGCCATTCTCGCCAAGCTGCCACCTGAATATGGACTCTACACATCGTTTATGGGGTTTTTACTGTACTGGGCTTTTGCTACTTCCAAGGACATCACAATCGGGGTAAACCTCACCCAACTCCCAGTGTTACCCGAGCGGAGGGCTAATAATTCTGTTAGACTGTTGCTGTTATGTCAACTCTAGTAGGAAACATCATCATCAAAGTCCAAGCTGAACATCCCAATATTTCGGCCGAGGAAATTGCTAGGACTTTGGCTGTCGTTTCGGGATGCATTGTCCTCTTCATTGGTCTCGCAAGAATTGGATGGATTGTTGAATTCATTCCTCTGACTGCGATCACGGCTTTTATGACAGTAAGTAAACAACCTATTCTGATATCGAAAGGCGTCTAATCCTTTTAGGGATCTGCCATCAGTATCGGCGTCGGTCAGCTACCTGCAATGATGGGCATTCCAAATATCAACAACCGTAAAGCTGCATACAAGGTTTTTATCAACACATTGAAGCACCTTGGCAATTCACATCTGGATGCTGCTATGGGCTTGTCAGCTTTAGTCATGCTCTATGGCATTCGTGCATTCTTCAACTTCATGACGAAAAAACAGCCGCAGAGAAAGAAGATGTGGTTCTTCCTTTCTACCCTCCGAATCTCCTTCGTTATGTTATTGTATATCATGATTAGCTGGTTGGCAAACCGACATGTCAAGGACGCAAAGAAAGCGAAATTCAAGATTCTAGGGAAGGTCCCAAGAGGTAACTTCATCCAACCCCGTCTCCGTTTCCCTTATCTCACGTTTTTACAACAGGATTTCAGCACGTTGGAGCTCCTCAAATGAACACGGAAACCATATCTGCCTTTCTACCTGATCTCCCAGCCACTGTTATCGTGCTCCTCATCGAACACATCGCTATTTCCAAGTCCTTTGGAAGAATTAACAACTATACCATCAATCCTTCCCAGGAATTGGTGGCTATTGGGTTCACGAACATTTTTGGTCCCTTCCTTGGTGCCTATCCTGCGACCGGATCATTCTCCCGCACCGCCATCAAATCTAAAGCTGGAGTACGAACACCTCTCGCTGGTATATTCACAGCAATTGTCGTTTTACTCGCTCTTTACGCTCTGACCGCAGTCTTCTTTTTCATCCCGATGAGCAGTCTCGCTGCTATAATCATTCATGCTGTAGGAGACTTGATAACACCCCCAAACATCGTCTACCAATTCTGGCAGGTTTCTCCCCTCGAAGTTCCAGTCTTCTTTGCGGGCGTTTTGGTTACTATTTTCACCAACATCGAGAATGGCATTTACGTCACTATCGCTCTCTCAGCAGCCATTCTACTATTCCGCGTGGCTAAAGCACAGGGTCGCTTCTTGGGTAGGATTAAGGTCGCGTCGGTTCCAGCGAGCAGTTGGCCACAGGATACAGGAAAGAACAGTCTCTACAGCGACTCCGACAAAGGACCGTCTGTGAACGCTATACGAGACGTGTTCGTACCGCTTGAACATCAAGAAGGCTCGAATCCGAATATCGAGGCTCAATCTCCAGCACCAGGAATCTTCATTTACCGATTTAGCGAGGGGTTTAATTATCCGAACTCAGCCCATTACATGGATTACTTTACCGAGTACATTTTCAAACAAACTCGACGAACCACTCTTGACACTTACGGGAAACTTGGTGTATGAATTCTCTTTTCTTTTATTCCTTGCAAACCCTTTGGTATAATGATACTAACAAAACAAAGGACCGACCTTGGAATGACCCTGGTCCCCGCCGCGGTCAACAAATCAGCCTCGACGACCACAGGCCCATCCTACGAGCCATAATCCTTGATTTTTCTGCAGTAAACAACGTAGACGTTTCCTCGGTGCAAAATCTAATCGATGTACGCAATCAACTCGATCGCTACGCCGCTCCCGAGATCGTCACTTGGCATATCGCATGTGTAAACAATCGCTGGACAAAACGTGCCTTGGCAAGTGCTGGATTCGGATATTCAAAGACGACGACAGCACAAGGGAAATGGAAATCGGTTATTAGTGTTGCGGACTTGGACACTGGAAGTAACTTGGGCGGGGAAAGAGAGTTAAAGGGGGGCAAAGTTGAGGATTTGGAAATTGGTGATGATACCATAACCAGTTCTGTGAAGAAAGGATCTCTCACTACCAAGACTGGTACAGTTTTAGGCGTTGTAAGTTTCCCTTCGTTCACTATATTCAATTTTCACTTGAATTCTCTGCATGATACACGGAGGCTAATTCACTGGTGTTGCAGAATCGACCTTTCTTTTATGTTGATGTACAAAGTGCGGTGGAAAGTGCAATGGCGAATTATGAGAGCGCAACTTTCAAGACCGCCTAATTTGATAATATCTTGCTTTCACTTCTAATTCTACCGCTAGAAATAATGTATTAACGCGCTCAAAAAGCCAAAAGCCTTTTTACCTTCTAAGAGTGGCTTGCTTGCTCTGGATCATCATATTCTGTGATTGCCTACTGGTGAACCCGTGATAGATCTTGGTCTCGATTTCTTTTTACGTCTAAGTATCTCAAGCGCCCAGCATCCTGAAATCCTCAATCATGACTTAAATATATGGCTCCGCCCCTTCCGTCGCAGGACTAGGAGGCAAGTCCCCCGTAGCCCAGCTCGTATCCTCGTCGCCCAACACAAACTCAATCCTCCCCCCTTCCTCAAAAACATCACCCCAAACCAACCAACTCTTCGTCCACTCCACCCCATTAACCCTAACACTCTGAACATAATATTTCGAGTCTCCATTCCCATCACCCCCTTTACTTACAATATCCAATTTTTTCCCGTTGCCCAAATCGATCGTCAAAGATTCGAACCAAGGCGAATGAATGAGAAATGTCGTTTGGCCGGTAACAGGATAAAGCCCTATCATATTCCAAAGCAGCCATGTCTGCATAGCGCCAGCATCGCTGTTTCCAGGGAGTCCGGTCGGAGAGGTGTTGTATTTTTGCTTTGCTATTTTGCGAGACTGGTAGACGGAGCGGTTGGGGAGATTGATGTAGTTGTACAGATACGGAACGGTGAATGTCGGTTCGTTGGTCGCATCGAAAATCACATCATTCGGTCTACTAGGGTTTGCGCCAACTGTAAATGTTGCCTCAAGACGCTCATAAAACCTTTCTTTGCCTACCATCCACTCGATCAATTTTGCCATATCGTGGACATCTGTGAAAGAGTAGTCCCAGCTTGTAGCTTCGTAATACGGATCTCCCCAGTATCCACTATCGCCCAACGAATCCGTAGGGAGAAAAGAAGTTTCATTTCTTGGAACCACAAAGCCCTTGAAACCTAGTGCTGTCTGCTCCGGATTCCAGTGATTACGCCAATTTCTCGAACGATTGAGATATTTGGCTGCATCTTCGGTCTTGCCAAGACCGTTTGCAATTTGGTAGAGAGAAAAGTCGTTGTATGCGTATTCCACCGCTCGTGAGGCGGCTCGAGTATATTTCGGTGTGATGAATCCATATTCCAACCAATCTGGAAGCGCACCACGTCCCTCTTTGGTTGAGGAATCTGGTGCCATTGGATCTGGATTTAAGTTCGGAGGTGCGACTTCAGCGTCTTTGACCATTGCCGCGTAGCCATCATTCCAACTGACCCTCCCACGGACTCCTTTCACATAAGCGTCAGCCAGAACGTTGTCGGCATTTGAGCCTCCTTGGGTTCTCCCGTTGTAATTAGACGACCGCGCATCTGGGAGATAGCCGTCATGGCGCCAGATGTCAATCAGGGAACGAATGTGCTCCTTGTAAACAACAGGTTGTAGGACATGGAGTAAAGCCGTGGAGCATCGGAAAAGATCCCACAATGTGAAGATATCGGAGTAATATGGCTCCTCTGACTTCCAGCCAGGGTTCTCTCCAGTTTGGTTTGTGGGCAGAAGATTCATGAAATATAGGGATGTGTATAGCAGTTCTAAGCTATTGGTGTTCGTTGAAGTTGTTGTGATCTTTGAGAGCACTTGGGAATTCCATGCGTTCTTTGTAGAATGGACGGTTTCTTCGAATGTTGTTGTTGCGGGGATTTGATCTTGGACGTTTTGGCAGGCTTGAGCTTTCGAGATCCATGATATGCCAACTCGGGATTGGACAATAGTGTTGTTGAATCTGAATATACCGCCGACAAGAGTGCTAGAAGTCGAGTTCGCTGACCCAGAAGTTTGAACAGTAGTGCCTTGGTAAACTTGAGCAAAGTTTGGTTTGGAGTCAAAGTAACTACCTGTTAGAAGTCAGCTACTGGTGATCATCGATTTGAGAGCAACTTGCAAGAGTATATCTTCCAGTTTGGAGATCTGTTCCAGCCATTATTGTAAATCCCCAACGCCTCATAATGGCCATCTGGATAAACCGTAAACTCCCCACCAGCATATGCTTGACCTAAACCCTGGCCACGAAAAGACGGAAGCACATGACTGACATCGACAAGAACACTGTTCTCGGTACTCGAAGCCGGAAACGTGTATCGATACGCACCCGCTCTCTCACTTGCAGAAAGCTCGACCATGACATTCTGAATCGTTTTGGCCTTATAGTGACCGAGAGTTGCTTCATCAGCCCCTAATCTCCCAATCGTAATTCCAGATAATGGATCACTGATATTCCCAATCACCGGTAATTGAGCGACAGTTCCGTACTTGGGGGCCCCTCCAGTACCTTGTTCGTGCATCAGACTGAAACCAGAGAAGTTCCCATCAACCAAGTAGCCTGAGTACGAATCCGTGCCTTCCTTCAACAAATCTGGTCCTATCTTTACCATACCATGTGGTCTAGCGACACCAGGAAAGTTGTTGCCTCCATTTTCCGTTCCGGAACTGATTCTTGTCAGATAACGCGAAAACAATCCTGATAACTTGACTTACAGAACTTTGACGTATTTGCTGTAGTCCTCTTGTGCTTGTATCTCGAACACCAGTAGTGAAATTATGAGTAATGTAGAAATCATCGCTAATAAGCCCACCTTCGCTTTCTCCCCTCCGACTTGCGAAGAAAAGTGTTTCTGGTAGGTAAAGACTGTACGGTTGCTTAATACGTACTCATTACCACCAGCCAGTACGTAATTTGCTCTCGTTCTCCAATCCCCAGAAAAGGATATGAGGAGTCGTAAATTCCCGTTGCGGGGTTGTGATCCTACTGCTTCCTCAGCCGCTGGGCTTAGCAGGAAGGAAGACAGCTCGGACAGAACAAATTTCGACTCTAATTACTAGCAGCGACTTTTGAGGAATTTGGGTAAATTTTGATGTAAATTGTGGGATAAATCTGAATTGGAATATATCCGAGTTGAGGGGTAGGGTAGGTACTGTACAGTACTGCTTCAGGTGATACAGTACCGACCAATGGGATGACAGAATGAGAGCATTCACAGATGCGTTGGTCAGGAGCATCACGAAATAACACCCATAGAACCGCAGATACTCGGTACAGTCTTCGACATCAAACACACCTGCCATTTCGGGCCAAGTGGAACCGATCAAGGTAGATGACGGCATATTCGTCAGTGTATACTATGCTGTGACAAGGGGTGCATTGCCATCGTTCCCTAGCACTTACCTTGTGTCACGACGTACCCTCCAAATGGCAACTAGTGTGGTTACAGCCGCTCTCGAGAATCAAGAAGTACCGGAATAATTTGGTGGGTAGTATGTGAAATCTCATTTGAATGATAGGTTACAGACTGGAAACAACAATAAGTTCCGGCAGATTAGGTAAGGAGTCATAAATAGGCAAGTAATAGAAACGACGCACACCCATATATAACGTTAACCCAATATGAATGTGACTAAACGTAAAATGATACCCAGGATTCGCTCTATCTGAGAACCCTTTTTAAAAACAAATCTTAAAATCTGCGACTTTGGTGAATGTACCCCACTCAGACATGAAAGAATGCCTAAGAATGTGAAACTGAATAAGGGTACAAAATGTTCGCTTATCAAATCTACTTATTTGGCGTAAGTTCAAAAAATATCCCAAATTGTTCGAGAAGATTCAATACCCAAATTAATTCAAGTGCCCTATGAAACTAGCTTTATTCTCTCCTACCACGTGCTCCCAAAGCACCTTCGGAATTCAAGCCATTCATTACCTTGATATTTCAAACGGTCTTACCCATACAGTCTTCGAGATCTAATACAACAGACGGTTTGCTAAGGAATTTTTGCACCCTTTCGAGTGGGGCTTGACTATATCTTAAGCTAATTATTTGGTTTAGCTTCTTCTAAAGATCTCCTCTTTATCTCCATCGTTAGAAGCATTGCGATCAGTTCTTGTAGAGACGTATTACTAATAACGTAAGAGTACACAACTTCACAAGTGAGGGAAACTTCGACTCAACTAGACGTTGCACAGTTGCACTCAACTTCGACCCACTAGAATCGAAATCTCTTTGGCCCACGATCGCGGTAGCTTGTTCGCTCCTCCCTCTTTTGTTTGATACCACCTCGCATCCCAGTACGCGCAGTATCCTCCACCTTCCTGCATTCATCATCGGATCACTCACTACGAGTACACGTCCCTTATCTACTTGCCCACGAGAGAAGTCTCTTTCAGTAGGTATGAGTTCAAGCTCAAGTTATTGCTATTTACTTGTCCTACGACGTACATATATACATTTTCAACCCAGCTTTGATACAATACCAAGCCACGTGACCATACCTCCTTTACCACTTTCGCTTTTTACAGACCGAACCATGCAAGGTCGATATCTTCATGGATGGGAACAGTATGGCCTACATTCTGGCCGCTGTATCCAATAAGCTGGAAAGGGTTAGTATTTGTTCGTTTCTGAAGAGATCATGGATAAATTTCATACCTTAGTTCCATCACCATACACCTTCTTGGTGTAGCCTGATTGTGGATTATTGGCCACATCTTGGGTCAGAGCGAGATTAAAAATGTTAGACCACTGCTTCAGCGCTTCCGCAAAGTTGGGATAGCCAAGGGTGGTATCTGCAGTTCCATGCCAGCTGCGAGAGATGTCAGTCATTGGACCGAGTCGATTGATTGTATGGCCCAACTCACATCAACATCTTAGGATACGTTCCATTGTATCCTGGGTAGTAGCTGCGCGTGAGATCACCCCATTGTTGAGCAGTCTTGACAGATTTCCCGTTTGCACAGTCGTTGTTCCATCCTGGGGTGGCCATACCAGCAGTGGCGGAGGAAACATAGAAGCAGCCATCTGGGACGCCAGAGTAGCTGGATCCGGCTTTGAAGATATTGGGATAAGCTCCAGCTAATACGTTGGTCATCATGGCGCCTGAACTGCTTCCTGTTGCGAAGACCTTGTCTCTGTCTCCGCCGTAATTAGTAACGGCGTAGTCGACCATGTTTACAATTGTCTTTGAGTCTCCACCACCTTCATGTGTCAGAGATGCCTTGGATGCAACATCCTATCAGGACGTTAGTTCATGGTTCTCTCGTTGTAGAAAGAATTGGGGATGAAATTTCTCCAACCACTTAGATATAAGCTCAAAAAGATTGAAGAAAGATAGTTGCTTACCCAGCATCCACCACTTGAAGGAGATTGAGGATAGATGACAATGAATCCCTTCGTATCCGCCAGAGTCGCATACTTGGAGTTCGAGAAGTACGCATTCGCAGTTCCCGTACAATAATGAATCGCAACAATAATCGGCGCGGGTGTCAATTTCTTAGAAGGCACATAAATGTACATGCCAGCATTCGTCGGACCAGCTTTGAAGTTATTAACCTTCTGAAGTTGACCCTGCGCAGCATCCGCGATTCTCCCCAGCACAAGGGCCGTCGCAAGCAAAATGGATGTGAGATACATGTTGACGATTGCTGACTTTGATTACTTCTGAATCCGGCACGACGGTGATGGAAAACAATAAGAGAGGAAAGTGGCTTATATGGCCCTTCCGGAAGAACGTGGATTTCCTCTCGTGGCCAAGCAGCTTTACCTACCCCCTTCGCCCGATGTCTCAATCTCGAGTCTATCTCGATATAGTCCACATGACAAGGTTACGCGCAAGATCTGCCGGGGCGCAGCGAAACTGTGGGGAAATACCCGGAGGCAACGATGGAAGTTGATTCTGGCAATAATACACCACCTGATGGAGACAATATAAACGGAAGTGTCTCTCCTCTCTGATTCGATGCAAAGCCTGCGGTCCGCATATTCATATTAAACCAGGCTTTCAGGGGCGTGTTACTTTTAAATAGAAGTAAATTTAAATGAATGAGCTTTCTGCAGCGGCGGCCAAAAAGGCTTGTGTAGGATTCAAAATGAACTGATGGCACTTCATTTATCAGAGTGTTCCGTCGACACGGTTCAGCCTGTTTGGGATGGGACCACGACCATGGAACGATGTGGGGTTTCTTGGCATCACGAGGCGTGGTTTTTATAGTAGCCCCCATGCTTGTGTATTACTTCCTGAAATGCAATACATACTGACATCCTCTATCAACCAACTCGCATCTTCTCAAGCACCTTCATCGCCCCTCTACTATGGATATCAACACCTCACTCCACCGTACGAAGTAGATATCGGAAGGTTTCCAGTACCATCCATGTGCCTTGGCAGGAAAGCTTAAATCCATACACTGTAAATTACACCCTTTTTTCGTTATTCAAATCAAAGATCTTCCAAGATCTCATTTAGCCACTGGCGTTTATGGTTTATCCGCGCTCTCGGCTTTACATTGCCCCGCATCCTTTCTGTGCTTTGCCTGTGAGTACCGTATGACTGGCTAGGTTTCTATATACAGAAATTGCAGAAGTGGGATGGATAGATGTCTGGATTTGGATTAACAGTTGTGTGTGTACCCGGAGGGTTTTTTGAGACGCTATTTTCTTCACAGAATTCATTCTTAAGGCTGCGCTTAGGAGTCTTGCACCATTCTTCACTTTGAATAATTTCTCAAGGGCTATTATAACATGATTACATCAGGCAAACAGAAGATTCCATCACAAGTCTTTCCCACATCACAACACACAGCCAGAAATGCTTTTTGAAGCTATTGATTTCTTCATATATTATATTTGAGTCGGGCTTGATTACTCAAGCAAACGCCAGAACACATTGTCTAATGTTACATTGCCCCTCTTTCAAGCTAGTGTTATACGAATTATTAATTTCCCGGTAACCTTTTGGGTATCTACTGAGATTAGGAACCTTATCCTATTTTGCTTTTTGATATATGGCGGCATAATATATGTATGTCCTTACTCTTCTGATTTCCCTTTCGAGGCTGCCCCCACAACGTGATTGTAATCGCCTGGCAGCGTCAAAAAATGTGAGTGGCTGGCGAAAAATGGTCTCTCCATGTTGTCTGGTTTGAGGGGAATTCTTTGTTTGTAATGCCGTTGCAGTTTTGACTATCTCTTTGAGATCGTAGAAGCCTTGGGATTGCTCCTATGACTTGAAGAACTGATGATTTGCGTGGAGGGGTATTTTGAATTGGTTGCCTTCAGCTTTGATAGGCAACGGGAGATGTTCTAGAAATTTCCTCCTCTCGTTCTGAGTTTCGTGGTATGCGATATAATTTTGTCGGGCGTTTTGAACCTCTTGCATCGATTCCGAATCATCTCAGAACCTTCATCCAGAATGATGAGGCCAACGTCAATCGACCACAACCATCGACGGGGAATTCTCAACTTCTGGAAGGTGTGTATACCTTCCTAAACATGTCAAAGTGCTCTTTCTTGTAGGCGATGCTGCCCTTCATTTCAGGAAATCCCTTGTCTCGAAAGGTCAAAACAACATTCCGCATCTTTAGACACAGACCAATTAACTCGTCGTCGTCTCCAACGAGATCTCGATTATTCTTTTCGTCCATTGCGAGGAGCAAGGGATTGCTGGATCGGAAGAGGGCCATGTGTGTAGAAAGCAGCAATCGGAGGCTGACGAACTGATAGTCGGCTTGTCCGTGGGCTAATAACAGAGTCAGTCAAAGAATTATGTGGTATTTAGGCAATTAGATCTTACCTTTGCTTTGGAACTTCTTGGCGATATTCGATAGATGGCTAGAACTCAGAGACACAATGCGAATGAGCTGCCATAGTACTAAAGCAACCGGAAAGATCTGCTCCCGCGTCAAGCATCCAGCAGTTCGGAATATCAAACGTTGGAGCATTTGGAACAATTCCATTTCCGCAATTTGCAATCTTCCATAGAGTATGGTGTCCACTCGTGCCTGAACAGTTCGGAAATTGGAATTTGCATCAGAGGTTGAACTCGAGAATTTTATTCCAGCACGGAGTACAAAAGCTAAGCATGCTACCCGAAGCATCGTTGCCACGAGTTTAGACTAGAAGTAATTAATATTTGCTTTTTGCAAGATCAAGTAGCACTTACTTCGGGCAATTCTTTTTTGACGTAGGCTGTTCCTAGAATTTGCGCCATGGTTGTAGAGTAAAAGGCGGGGCCTGCAGCATGGACGAACTTCGACGTGTATTCCACTGCCCATTGTTCGATTTGCTGCCCTAACTTTTTATCGTCACCAAGCAGGACCACCTCAATATCATCTTTGGGTACGGCAGCTGGTTCCGAATTTGACGTTTGCAGAATAGCATCCTGCTCCAGACAATCGAAACTACTCAGAAGTCTTTTTCCGGCGTGAATCTTTATGGTATGAGATACACGACCTATTCCATCAATGGTCAAAATTTCCCGGTTACTGTCATCGATCAGGTCAAGTGGAATGTTTACTTCAAAACAAACAATACGTTTTGTCGATGAGAATTCAAAGTCTTGGGGAGTTAGTTAGCGTCTTCCACCTTCAAAGTTTCAAGTACATACATTGATGCACCAGTTTTCCCACAAATGGACTCTCCCTCTGACACTTAACTTCATGAAGTCCATTACCGTTTTTCAGACAAGACATACATGGTGTTCCAGTAGAGCACTGTCAAGGGTATTAGCAACCTTGAAAAGCACACATTTAAAGTGACTTACGGTTCGTTTGCGAAATCTACATTGATGGCAAGCTCCAGCTTTTCGAACATCCCTCGCCGCTTTCCTGACTGGGGCATCTAATTTTCTTCTGTGTTTGACAGTTGATAAAGCGCCCGGAGCGTTCTCAAACACAACCACAAATTCCGAAAGGTTCTTCTGGGGATCGTTCGTCCGACTGCGCTTTGGTGGAGCTGGATCTGGGCTTGCTCTTTTCCTCTTTGGGGGAGCGACTGGATCAGTTGCAAGACTCAGCGATTGCGGTGTTATTTGAGATCCGGCTGGCCAGTGTAGTTGCGAGGTCGAAAATGGTGTTACCGGGGATAGATTTACTGATGTGTCATATTCCAAAGGTTGTTCTTGAGAGAACTGCGCGGGCCATACCGGGCTTTGATTTTGATGTAAATCTGAGTTGAAAGTCGTCTCGTAGGGGCTAAGAGTATCATACGAAGTGACTGAGGCGGCTTGAAGTGGTATCTGATTATGAGGAGAGTGCGTCTGGTCGATATGTGTAGGGTGGAGGTAGTAAGTTGGGTAGTTGGCTACAAGTTGGTTGACCGATTGCATTTGTGAGAAACCATCTGTATTCTCCAGAGGTGGCAAGTAGTACCCAGCGGCCGCATGGTACGGTTCGGAACGGGTATAAGTAGTTTTGTTCGACTGAGAAATGTCTTCATAAGGTGATGATGTCTCTAAGTAAGGGACCCCATCATGTGACCATTGGTTCTGTGTTTCATAGCCTGGATAGGAGGTTCCGGTAAGCCAATCTGCTGTGTGGAAGCCTGGAAAGCCAGCAGAATCAGGTGTGATGAGGTAATTGGGCATATACGGATGTGAAGTTGAAAGTTGAAGCGGTTGTCCGTCAACTCCTCGTGACTGTCGACCTCGGGGTCGTTCTTGTTCTTGTTGACCTTCTCTGAGCACAATTACCGGTTCGAAATCGGTAGCATGTACCTCGGCCATATCCGCATCTGCTCGAGATCAAGAGATTCCGGCCAGTCGCCAAAGAATGGAGTATGATCTTTTCCGTTTGGGGCGATATGTCTTTATGTTCCTAAAGAAGTGGTTGTTGAAGAACACCACATGCTATGCAGTGCCAATGGAGGAGACATCGATCACAAATGAGAAGAGCCGCGACGGTGATAGCTCTCTGCCAACCATTTGGATCTTCAGATGCAAGGCGCGATATGGAAATGATTGCGATTTGGTTCCACTCGGAACTCCAGGATTCTGGACAAATGGAATTCACACGATTCTCGGGCATATATCCTCAAGCGGTAGTTGATGTCCGGGTAAGGCATCATATCAGCAAGGGGTAGGGATTAAAGGCCATGTGCCGCGGCACGGTCCCCGGCAAAGCAGTTGATAACTGGGAGCAGCCCAGGTTCAGAGTTCAGACTGGTGGACTGGCAGACTGGCAGACTGGCTTGGGACGAAGTTGGGCTGCAGACAAATTTCTGCCAGATCCAAAGTCAACATCGTTCGATAATGACCATGATCTTTAGGGGGTATGGTTACGCCTGTATAGGAAGAACCCATGCAACCCATTCCATACCAGACAGGATGCTCACGAATGGAAGATATTGGTTCATGGAGAGCTGATGAAGAGAAGCAGCCATGGTGAGAAGAACGGGATCATTCTTTCCGCGGGGATTTCTCTTCCTGTTCGCCAGCGTCCATGAACAACATTGGTGGTATTTCTTTTCGTATTCGGGAAGCCTTCCTGCGTACCTTCCTGCGTATTCAACTATCAAATCCTAGTCTATTGGCTTCGGAGAACACTTGGTGAGCTTGTCTTGATATGGCCCCAATGCTGACATTATTAACAAACTCTCAAGCAGCTCTCTGAAAAGGCTAAACTTCACAGTACCCGTATCCGTTCCCAAATACACCTCCCAAACATACCACATTTAGACCAATCAAAACCCTTCTCACAGCCCATTCTCTTTCTACAATTCGTGGTTCTTGCGTATTGGTAGTGGATTGGGAGGCAGGTCAAACAATGCATCACCAACCTTCTTCACCCACTTCCACGGTTCATATTCATCCCAATCGCTCATACCAGCATCATGATACTCCCAACCACCAACCCCCCCAAGGCTAGGATGTATAACTCGCAGACTTTTAATGGTTTCCTGCAACGTCTCAATATGCACAAACCCATTCGGCTGTCCATCCTCAGCACAGTCCAACACAATCGTGACAACTCTATTAGGATCCCACCCAGCTCTTACAACAGATTCGAAGAACGGTGGACCTCTCGCAAACCCCCCATAGAAGAGGCCATTATACCAAGAGACAAGCTTTTCGTCGGAACCTGGCATGGTTGCAAAGATGTCGAGGTCGAAATACGAGAATCCCGAGAGGTTCTGTCCCGCTTTGTCGGATAGGGCTGATGCGAGAGGTGCCATTGTGATGATAAAATCGGGGCCCAGATCTCGACGCAAGGCGGTCATCAAGCGAATGGGGGTGCTGATGTCCACATCTTCTTCGATATCGAGATCGATGCCGTCGAAGTCGTACTCTTTCAACAGGCGTAGCAGAGGATTGTAGAAGGCGTAAAACTATTGCTTTGGGTGAGCGGGATGTCTTGATTACATCAGGGATGTTCTGTTTTGGGTGGCAGGTGAGGAACTGGGAAATCACTAACCGACGCCTCGCTTCCGTTCAATCTCTTGTAAGTCCCTCCCGCGGCACCTCCTAGTAAAGCCATTACTTTGATGCCATTATGCTGCAATACGGTCTTCTCAAGCCAAAGCTGGTTCCAATGCGGATCACTGAGTTTATGATCATTCAATCTGATTTCGCCTGGTACATCATGCAAGTGCAAAGAAGCCAGTATAACATGTGTAACTTTCGTTTCATGTTCGAGGAGTGGCAGCAGTGATAAAGGTTCTTTGGATGGCGTTTGGAAGGTCTGAACATACATCACCAGCCTCGCTGGCTCGATATCATGACTTGAATGGCTTGGATGGATGTGATTTGGTTCGTGTAGAACTGGAGCATCGGCGTGCCATGCTAGAGTCGTGCTGAATAATGCGAGTAGTGACAGAAAAGTAATAAAAAGCTCCATGGTCTTGGGACTGAATCACTTCAAAGCCATGAAGTACCTCTCAGTTCTTGAATCCTCATTTGTGAGCGAAAATTAGAACATAGTGTGAAGAAGAAATATCTTGCAGTCATGGAACCAAGTCTACAGCACGAAATCCATTATTGCTCAAGCCGTCACGGAAAGGAATTTAGCCCATGGGGCCACAAGTTACTTTGTCAGATGGTGGGATGTATCCCGCTGTTCCTTAAAGGCTGTATTTCTTAGCCGCCATACTAAGGAGCAAAAAAGCATGGCAACCTTATTCGCGAATTACAGATTGGATCTCGGTGTCTACCGAGATCCTTGATGGAGGATTTCATAGTATTTACCCGTTTTAGCCTGCACAGAGTGGTTGAACTCGGTTGATACATCTAGCGTACCTTGGCTTCTTTAGTTGCCACACGCGAACATCACTATTCAAACTCTTGGATGAGATTACTGGGATACCCTTTGTCTTTTGTTTTTGTATTTTCCTATGTCCCATGAAAGAAGAAGTATGATAACTTGTTCCTTCTAGCCATTACTTGTTTTTTCTGAGACTGTAATGTTGTACATCAACGAAAAAGATCAAACGCTGGCAGCAATGATTCTCCCCTCCCAGCTCGCACAGAGTCTTGTATCGAACCATCAATGTCCATCGCGATCCCCCATCACGTCAATTCATCTCTATCTCAGCCAGTCTTCGACACCTCAGCGCTCTTCCCTGACTTCTCCATAAGTTGTTGGACATGCTCAATATCTCTCATTTTCCTGATCAAGGGATTAGCATCCATAGTCGCCTTGAACTCCTGGTACTTTAGAAATCTCTTGTATTGCTCGTCCGGTGCTGCCTTTGCCTTTTCGAATTCCTTGAATGTCAAGTATTCTTGGTAGGCTGAGTTCTTACTCTTGTCCGCTTGGAATCGTCTTGTGGCGTGATATTCTTGGTAAATGGGTTCGCGAAGTTTTCTGTGTTTGAAGTCTTCAACAGCGAGGTACTGCTTGAAATGTTCGTTCTTTTGTTTTGTGCTTTCGAATTCCTTGAAAGCAAGATATTCTTTGTATCTTGAACTCCTCTTGGTTTTAGAAAAAGATTTGTAGTCCACGTATTCCGTGTACATGGGGTCCTTTTCCTTTGATTTCCCGAAATTTTGGAAGGCTCCAAACTCCTCGTAAGGGGATTCCTTCGACCTTTTCATTCGCTCGAAATCCTTCACCGCGAGATACTCCTTGTAAGTGGGGTCGTTGTTTTTGGTCAGATTAAAACTTTCCAAACGAGCGAGCTCATTCCAAGCTGTCGTTATCCTTTCAAGTTTACCAGCCTCCTCTGGTGCTGTTTTCGGATCTACGTTTACTTCATTATGTGCGATCTGTTCAGAAGGTCTTTTTTGAACACGTAAAATCCTGTCTGCAAGCGAACTGTGGAAGAACGTATATGTTTTGGTCTCAGAGTCATCAGAATCAGGTCGCACATTGTATTGTTTGTAGATCTTTGACCGCAAATCAGTGTCGAGTCCATTCGCTATTAATTCCTACATCTGATTGTCGGATACAGAATCGAAATTGCCAGCCTTGAACGCTTGGAACATTGTATCAATTATTCTCGATTTGGGATCCTGAATCTCGGGTTCTGGCTGCTTCTGTTTCTTTGCTCTCAACGCGGCGATGGGGATGTCGGAATCCGTGTCTGCATCTGTTATGGTCCTTTTTCTTGGTTGTCCAAGATTAAGCTGGGCGGTGTCTTTGAACCATTGTTCCCACGTGTGACTGATGTTGCTCTTTGACGCCATGACGATGAGATGATTCCGCTTCCATTCAACTTGTGTTACGGGGTATTGTTCTTTGGATTAAAGTTATACAATGTCGAATGGATTGACTGGGTTTCAGTAGCAGACTGTCAAAGGTTAGCATGTGCAAAGCTTGTGTGGAGGTAATGGGAAACACCCACTCAAGGATGAAATGGATTGCGAGAGATTGGTAAAATGCACCACTGGTTGAATGAATAATGGTATGTTTTGCAAATAAAATGCGCCTCAGTGTCAAGCGCTAGTGTAAGAACGAGACCTTGGGAGGCAACGGCTAAAGGAGAGTATCAGCGACCGACAAAAGGGAAGGGCTGTTGGTGCAATCACCGATACACTCAGGAGGGAGTGCAAACAAAAAGAGTGGTAGAACGTACCAGCTCTGGTGATGTGAAGTCTTTATCGTTTTGTACCTTCTGGTAATAATGTTGTAATAAAGTGGTTAAAAAAGCTGAGGTTCAAGAGGTGGAAGTGCGGAATAAATTGAGGGTCCAGAGAGAGATTAATGATGTTGAAGTTTTGGAGAGGTTGAAGTCTTGGAAAGTTGAAGTAATTGGCGAGAGATCAGTGATTAAAGGATGATCTTCGCGACCAAGAAGCGACCCCCTCACGCGAAAAGTGAAAGTAAGAGGTTACTCGATCGGCCCGCAAATACGGAAGTGAAGTTTACGAAATACTTCGAAGATGCTTAATAGAGCGACGGAAATGAGGATCGTGGGTATAAAATCAAGTTACATCAAAGAACGGAGCCATTGAAAAAGAAGTGAAGATTTGGTAAAGTGAATCTTCCATCAAAAACTAGTCTTCTGAGACTCTTGCTAAGTTTATAAATGCCCAGTGAGTAAGAAGTAAAATTCCATATTTCTCCAAAGGTCATGTTTCCTACATCTCCATGAGTGAATATCACCCAAGCATGCTTTCGTTCCAGTAATATGTCATCTGGGTAGCCCCTTATAGTATCTGAGTGAATGCAAGAAACAATACCTCGTTACGTTGCCAAGTGATCACTTCATGAGTATCCAGCAAACACCGGGCAAAGGTAAAAGAAAAGGTACAATGGAGGCAATCAAAACACATCTCAATATAGTACTGATCTCTAGAGATTATATCAGAAGAGTAAAGTCAACTCCCAAGAATTCCATCTGGACCTCCCTATACATTTTCACGGAAGAACCATAAACAGACCTCAAGACTACTTACCTCTACAAAAAGCGTAGTTCGGAAAAAACATAAGTTTTGTTTCTCTTCCTTATAATGATTACTAGTAGTTATGTAAAGAATCCGGGTATATTGAATGAGGAATTCGTTTTCAACTGCTTCTAGAAACCCACAAGGAATGGGGCGAAGAAATGGAAGTAAATATCTGGCAACAAACACAGGAGAGTGAACTCTTTCCATGAAACCAGCTTAATTAATGATCCCAAATTCCACTACAAGACAGTAATAAGATAGTAAGAGTATGTTTGTGATAGAAGCTACCTACTTTTAGTCCTAAGTTGGGAGATCAGGAGAAAGTAAATACATCTTTTTTAAAAACCCCGCGACAGAACTTCGAGAAGCTCTTATCTATAAGACAACCAACGAAACATCTTCACTGCTGTATCCTCTCAGACCAATCGTGTACCCATAGTCCATAGCCCATGACCCGCGCAAGCCAGACAAGCAGCGTTCTGTTTGCACCTTCCTTCCAACCAACCAAACCACTCCTCCTTCCCTCCTTTCCTCAAAACCTCAACACCAAAAAGCACCACACATCTAACAATAAACCACAATACGCAAATCCTCAACCCCTTCAAAGCGCAAAAATAAAACTCCCAAAAGAGTAACCTTTGCAATAGGGGAGGTTCGAACTCCCGTCTCCTGCTAACACCAACCCAAAGCGGGACATGATGGGAAGCAGACCAGTTCTGAAAAGCCGTTAGTTATGGATAGAGGAGTTGAGATAGAGAGTTACTTACAACCACTACTACACTATTGCCGTCCATCAAGATACTTGTTTTATGGAGGGTTTTGGTGTCATTCAATTGCTTGTAAAGAAAGTGAAGGGCAAGTGCCTACTTAGTAAACAGATGGTGTGGACCCACTTTACTCACGTGCTGCTGATCGCGGGAGATTTTCGGGTTATGCCGTTCGGTTGTGATAAAATTGGGTGCGATAAGGGAATTTGAGGAGGGAGAGGAGGGGAGGAACCTTCAACTGATAAAGTTAACAGGCAGATCCATACTGACTACAAGCACGTCACATCACCATCATGTTACGAGACGATACTATGTTCCCTCCTCATTTCTCTCAATCCCCAAACTCAGAAGGTCATCTGCTAGAACCTCCTCAACACCACACAAACGATACCTTCGACGATATCTTCGGCTCCGAACCGCCCTCTCCATCTCTCCAACCCAACGAATTCGCACACGGAGGAAGCTGGCATGGAGGGACACTTGGCAACTCGGAACACTCGGATATCCCACGGCTGCGCGAGAAACACGAGACGGAAGGCTACAGAGACGGCGTCACGAAAGGGAAAAGTGAGACGGTGCAGGCAGGTTTTGATGAGGGGTATGGGCTGGGTGCTGTTCTTGGGCTGAGGATTGGAAAGGTTTTGGGGGTGTTGGAGGGTTTATGCGGTGCTGTTACTGCGGGGTCCAAAGGGAGTGATAGAGGGGACTGGGAGGGGGAACGGAAGAGGATTCTAGGGTTATGGGAGGAGGGAAAGAAGGAGTTGAAGACGGAGAGTCTTTTTGCGGTGGAGTGGTGGGGAGAGGATGGCATTTGGAAGTACGATGTGCCTGGAGAGTCGAAGGAGGAATTTGACATAGTTTTTGATGATGTTGCCGCGGCGCATCCGTTGGTGAGGAAATGGGAAGCAGTTGTGGAAGAGGAGGTACGAAGATGGGGCCTTGATTTGTCGTTGATAGAGGATGAAGAACAACAACAACAACAAGAACACAAGGAGAAACCCACAGTGGATGTGAATAATGTCAACAGTACCGAATCTGGCTCACCGCCGACAATTGGGGGTCAAGAAGCAGAATTCAGTTGGTGAGATCTATTGGATCTTCTCTCCTGCATCTGCACATCTGCAGCAAATTACTTGCATTGGCTCGACAACCAATTGCAAGTCTTCGCTCGGCGTCCGTAACCCTGGAAGCTGCTGGAAGTGGACGACTTTTTTCTCCCTCAGCATCAACCAGGATCACAAAGCTTGTTCGCCGAAAAGCTTTCCAGCGCAGCCGCTTGGAGCCCTTCTCTATGTGGAAAGCGGGACATTTGGGTTGGATACCACTAGCAAGTCTGAGTACCTTCAGGAATTACCTCCGATCAGCGATTACTACCACCATCTCAGTGAAAATTGGGATTGACGGTAAGATGATGTGAGGGTTTTCTTTTGATATGCTCTCATGAAGTCGCCGCATTGACAATGTGGATGACAAGCTTTTCTCGCTTTTGCTGGAGAACCATTTTGGAACGTCGAACACACAGCCAAGCAATACGAGATCTCCACGACGTTGCAAACAAGGGCCCCTAGTTTGGGCGCAGTAACGGTAACCGGAAGCAGATATCCAGGGCCTATTTTGGTAATGTTCGGGTATCTAAAATACGACTGTGGATCTGGAAGGAAATGCCCGTCGTCTCACTGTCTGAGAATTGTTGGAGAACAGCTTGGATTTTCGGATCCGGATTTTCAAGGTTGGGGAATTTATTTTTGAGTTTGGAAGTTTACGGGTACGGGTACGGGGAAGAAGAGATGAAAATTCTCCATTAAACTCATGAAAAGGAGGTCTGAATGTTCAGAAATTGAGCTTCGACTGCCGACATATCGATTCAGCAGTGTTCAATAAGTGTCAAAATCTGCAGTGTGACACTTTTTGTACTTCGAAGTACTTCGTAAGGTGCAGAATTCAACCAAATCTGTGCGGCAACACCATGTGCGACCGCTTGTAATGATACGTCTGTGTTGTACAGTGGAGTCGATCCTCGGCTGAGAGGACCCCTTTTCCGTCCCATCTCTTCTCATCCCAGCATCAACATCTCGCGGAGCACCTGCCTTGCACGAATGACCGAATCTGATGAATCCTCCACCACAAGTGGTTGAGAGAAGGAGCAAAGATGCAGTCAAAATGCACACCTGGACGAGATTAGAAGCCGTAAATACGAAGGCCTCAACCTCACTACCGTGATACAGAGCGGTAGCGAGAAAAAATAAGAGAAGTTATGAAATTATATCCAAACTACTTCGTATGTCAAATAATTAATCACTGACCTCTCACAACCCCGTGCAGGTCTCCAAGCTCACCCCTCACCAGGGCGCTTGTTGACCGCAGCCAGTGAGGGTAAGTACCGCGGTGGATCTCCGGACCTACCGTGTGTGCAGTTTCGAGTGGGGACGAGGGGTGGTGATAACAAGAATCTGGGAAGGTTTTATGGTGTTTTCTACTGTCCTTTGCCCCACTGATTGCTCTTGGTGACTCGCCCTGCCGGGCTGCCACTGCCCATGATTACTTGTACCGTAGCTGATTTTAGCTTCCTAGTCGCTTGCTTGCTGGTGGTTGGTCGGAACGAGGTGTTTGAACATCCATCGCGACTTCCTTCCCTTCGATGCTATGCCCGGGGATTGGATTGCTGGACGGCCTTAAACAGGTCTTTCCCATGCCACGTTCCCCCTCTCTTTTTCTCACCACCTCTCATCTCTTTTTTTAATCCGTCGACCTCCTGGCTCAACATTCGTTACCTCGCCGTAACCCACCTTCTTTTCACTGCTCTTCAGCATTTTTATGTGTGAGATCCAATCGCCTCGGATCTCCTAATTACAGTCTTTACTACTTACCTACAAACAACTCCTCGATCGAATCCTGAAAAGCATCAACATTCCTCTAATACCACGACCAATATCCTATCACGACTCGGGGGGTGACGTCTGTTTGTTATAACCTAGTAATTTCTTTTAAGTAAGTTTTTCTGCAACGTTATTTTCTGTTTACCTCTGGCGGCAAATTTCAAACGGATACATGCACAGCGTTCGTTTGGACGGATCAACACTCATGATGCACCACTATTGGTCAAGACCCGTATGACAGTCTTGCAAAGTTGGTTGTTCTGTGTTTGGCTAGTACATCAGCCGAGAAAGCACGTTGTCAACCACAATACGAGAAGACTTGCGCCCCATTGCTCTTCGATATGAACTCCATCGCATCTCTTCCAACCTCCGTACGTTCCCAAAACTCGAATGTTTATTGACAATTGTTGTAGTACCTTTTTCTGGCCATCATGAAGGCTACCCTTTTTACTCTCGGCTTTGCCGCCACGGCTTCAGCCAACATAATATTCAACCATGTTCCTTTGAAGTGTAATATCACCAGCACACAGATGTACCATGGATGTCTTCGCGGTCAAGATTGTACGGCACAAGGAGAGTAAGTTTGATCCACTCCCTCTTTTGGACATTGCCCGTACTGATGGACTTTCAATAGTTGTGTAGCACTCGAGAACATTAACTACCCAAAGTCCTTTGGCGCAGTACCAAATCTTCAACTCCGCGCCGATGTTTTCTCTACCGATGGCACTTGTGGACCAAAGAATGGCAACACAGTCTGCGACCCAAACAGCAAAGCATATACTGGTGGATGTTGTTCGGTATGACTATAGATTCTGTAAAGACATTAAAGTACTGACAACGGGAATAGCAATATGGATACTGTGGAAACACTGCTGACCACTGCGGCACCGGTTGCACTTCTGGATGCCAGAGCCAACCACCAAATGCTCCAACTAACCCAACAACCCCAGCAAACCCAGCACTCCCGATTGCCGCTCGCCAGGATGGACGATGTGGAAAGGTGAGTTTACTCCGCTGGAGGATGCAGAGGATTCTTATACTAATATATACAGGAATTTGGCAACAGTGCATGTGATGCCAATGGCCCATTCGGTGGCTGCTGCTCCGAATACGGGTAAGTTTGTGTTTCTTTAACTCCCCAGCGTAAACCCCAGCGTTTTGAATCTGTTTTCATCTGTTTTTCAATTGTCATATATACATACAAGCCATTTGAACTTACACATAACCCCCCTGTGAAGCTACTGCGGCTCAACCGAAGGTCACTGCAAAGCATCAAATGGATGCCAAAACGGTTGCGATGGATCAAATCCTCCTACCACCCCTGCCCAACCAAATACCACAAACACTGCCGCAACCCCTGATAGCCCAGCTCGTGATGACGGAAGATGTGGAAAAGAGTTCGGAGGCGCATCTTGCGATCCCCTCGGCGAATTCGGAGGATGCTGTTCGGAATATGGGCACGTTAAATATTTGCTTTTATTTGCTCGATTTATATTTGCAGGTTCCCAGCTAACATCTCAGTGACAGTTTCTGCGGCAAAACCGAGGGCCACTGCCTCAAGGCCAATGGATGCCAAAACGGTTGCACTGATGGTGGTAATACTGGCATCAAGGGAGGTGATGGTCCTGCCGCACCTGCGCCTACTGCCTCCCCTGCAACTACTGGGGAACCTGTGATCGCTCCAGCAACATCAACAGCACCACCTCATGTTGTTGCCACTGCCGCTGCCACTACTGATGGATCTTGTGGTAGCACCAACGGAGGAACCGTTTGCGGAAACTGGGCCAATGGTAACTGCTGCTCCATGTACGGTTTCTGGTAAGTTTTTCCAACTCCAGCGATGTGAAGTCTATTTTAACGATAGTAGTGGTG
Organism: Hymenoscyphus albidus; assembly: GCA_911693285.1. Taxonomy (NCBI): domain Eukaryota; kingdom Fungi; phylum Ascomycota; class Leotiomycetes; order Helotiales; family Helotiaceae; genus Hymenoscyphus; species Hymenoscyphus albidus. The sequence goes on along the minus strand of CAJVRM010000156.1, from coordinate 116,135 downwards.
CTACCAGCGCTCATTGCGGAGCTGGATGCCAATCTGGTAACTGCCTCAACGCCCCAGCTGTTGCTGCTCCAGGACCAAGTCCTGCGCCTGCTGCCCCCAACAAGGGATCTTTCAAGGTTGTAGGTGACTCTGGTGTGCCAGCTATGCACGCTGCTCTCATGCCCAATGGAAAGGTGATGTTCCTTGACAAATTGGAGAACTACACCCAACTCAAGAACCCCAATGGTGCGTATGCCATGTCATCCGAGTATGACCCTGCCACCAATAAGGTTGTCCCTCTTGCATACGATACCAACGCCTTTTGCTCGGGAGGTGTTTTCCTCGCTGATGGTCGTGTCATCTCTGTTGGTGGCAACGGACCTTTGGACTGGCTAGACCCCAACATCAAGGATGGATTCGACGCCATCCGTTACTTGGGCAGATCTTCCTCAGATGCTGGTCTCGATGGTCAAAGCTGGAGCGAACCCGGAAACAAGCTTGCTAGCAAGAGATGGTATGCGTCCGCCCAGACTATGCCTGATGGAACCATCTTTGTTGCCTCTGGAAGTTTGAACGGACTCGACCCAACTGTTCTCGCCAACAACAACCCAACATGGGAGCTTCTCGATCGCAATGCTGTTTCCAACGGACAAAACATCGAGATGGAGATCCTGAAGAAGAACCAGCCATACTACATGTATCCATTCGTTCATCTCCTTAACGACGGTAACCTCTTTGTCTTCACATCCAAGTCTTCCCAAATCTTCAACGTTGGTGGCAACACCATTGTCAAGGAGCTTCCAGATCTCCCAGGAGACTACCGAACCTACCCAAACACTGGTGGTAGCGTCATGATGGCACTCACCAGCAAGAACAACTGGGCCCCCGATGTCATCATCTGCGGAGGTGGTGCTTACCAAGATATCAACTCGCCAACTGACGCAAGTTGTGGTCGTATCCAACCTTTGGCCGCTGATGCTACTTGGGAGATGGACTCTATGCCACAAGGTCGTGGTATGGTTGAGGGTACTTTATTGGCCGATGGATCTATCGTCTGGCTCAACGGTGGAAACCGTGGAGCCCAAGGGTTCGGAATCATGAAAGACCCAACTCTCGATGCTCTCTTGTATGAACCAAACAAGCCCAAGGGACAACGATTCAGCACTCTCGCCACCTCTGAAATCCCCAGATTGTACCACTCGGTTGCTCTTTTGCTCCTTGACGGTACTCTTATGGTCACTGGTTCCAACCCAGTTGAGATGCCCATGCTTCAAGCCGATGCCAACAACCCATACGTGACTGATTTCCGTGTTGAGATTTACACCCCACCATACCTCCAAGGAGACAACGCCAACAGACGTCCTACCAACATTGCTATCTCTTCTCTTGCCATCAAGGCTGACGGCAGCAACTTCCAGATCCAGTTCACCGCCCCTGCCAACGCAAAGGAGGTGAAGGTCTCATTATACCACGGTGGATTTGTTACGCACTCGGTACATATGGGACACCGTATGTTGGATTTGGATGTCAGTGGATTCACAGCAGGTGGAACTCAGCAGAGTATCACCGTTGCTGGGCCACCAAACCTTAACGTTGCTCCACCAGGACCATATGTTGTGTATGTCTTGGTTGATGGTGTTCCAGGTATTGGACAATTCGTCTCGGTCTCATAGAGAGGAAGAGATATGTATGTGTGAGTGTTTGCATGAATTAGGACCCAGGCCACATTGTTTAGAAGAAACATGGCTACGGCGTTGTGGAGCGGCTTTTTTTCGTGAATTAAATAATTAGCTAGATTGAATGCCCAAAAAGAGGTTTCAAATTATTAAGATTGCTTTCATGTCCCGTGATTACATGCGCTGGCGGTCGTGGTAAGAGTAAAGTAACATACTCTCGTTTGCTGAAGCCGGATGAAGAGTGGTTGTTTCCTCTACCTGGTACTAGAAGTTGTACGCGGTGACGATACTCATTTCCCTAAGCGCTACGCGGTAGGCAACACGAATGTCATGGATAATCGAGGTTGTGTGCCATCTGTTACAAGTATTCTGACAAGTATGCACTCTGTATGTACACGCCACAAAGTTTTGATTTGGTGGTTGTCAATGTAGGATGGCCAAACCTGGAGTCTACAATTGACTTACTTTGTAGTCTCATCGTAAGCCAGCGGAGTGTGTCCTTCGAGACTAAGAAGTTTAGCGGATTGATATGATACTATTGAATATATTGGGTACGGTTTGGTATCGGTTGAGAAACTGAGGTTCAATTTGAGATTTGACCCAGCCACCACAGCCGCTTGGAGCGCTAGCGCCTTTGGTTTCGGTTCGGTAAGCTAAGGGGAGGGAAGGGAAGGGAAGGAAAGGGAAGGAAAGGGAAGGTTAATAAATTAGATGGCGGGGGGGTGGCTTGAGGCGGGTACAGGGTTGAGGGTTGAGTGTGGTGGCTGGAATGGTTCATGCTTCATGCCTCAAAGAGTTTACTTTACTGTATAGTTGGTGTATTTATTTTGGGGGGGGTAAGAGGGAGTTGTTAGAATATCCTCTGTCCTGTGTTCTATAGATTAATTAGAGGGCTCGTTTATTCTAGGGAGTACAAGTAGAGATTCATAAAGGACTTCCTGGGAGGACAATGGGCAGTACGGACAGTGTATCTATTTTTATTCATCTAGAAGTAGTTTGTTTCGGAAGGATTTGATGCTGCATATGTAGTGGTGTTTATGTGCATTGTTCAATTTCCAGTGCCCCTCGCTTCTCAGCGGCTGCTTGGAGGTGATTGGTTGATTGTCTCCGATGGTGTGCTGGGTGAAGGGGTTGGAGCCTATTAGCATCCCGGTGGGGTTCGATGGTTCGTCTGGTGTTGGGTACTTGCGCTGCGGCACAGAGGGGAACCCCGCTTCAGAATGGGGTTTTTTGGGGGCGGCTGCATTGCGTGTTGGTTGATGAGCTGGTCGCTTCGGAAATGGAGAGGGTGAGTGGGAGAGTGTGTGAGTGCTCTTCTCAGCTGAGAAGGGGACGTGGATCTTTTTTGCGTTTTGGTTTTGCTGGCTTTTTGTTTACGCTGACGTACGGGTTTTGAGGATTGAGAGAAGTGAGAGACAGAGGATATATACCAACAGAACAGACGGAAAGCGGAGATTCACGGGATTGAAGAGAAAGAGAAGAGATATTGTGATTGTTGGAGGAGGTTTATCTACACACAGATTGAAGGGAGGATACCACCAACGTAACACTCACAACACTCACCACCACCTTACCTACCTTTCCCGACTCGAGTCTTTCGATCCTCGACGGCCTTTCCTATCTCCTACCCCCCACACACCGTACGAAGGACCATCAACACGAATCGCCTTCCAGAATTCCCACTCGAGTGCTTCTACGCCAATCCCAAACCCATCCGGATCCCCCCCAAAATCTACCATCTCGAAGGCCAGGCCGAAACCATGTCCCTCGACCCACGCGACTCCCGTCGACGAGGCCGCTCCAAGTCTCCCGGTCCGCGCGACCGTTCGCATTCCATAGTCCGCGCGATGTCTCCTCCGTCTGCCGTGTCGGCCTATGAGTATGAGGAGCGCCGTGAGAGGAGGGATCCTGCCCAGATTGTTACTGCGGAACCGAGGTATGGGGGTGTGGGTGCGCCGGGGAGTGTGAGGATGCCGATGCCTGGCGGGCTTGAGGATGAGGAGAGGGATGGGAGGGAGAGGGGGCTGGAGAGGGGGTATAGTTATGAGAAGGTGGGTGGGAGGTCGGTTTATAGGGATGAGTATGGACGGGAGACGAGTCCGCCGAAGGGGGGGAGGTATGAGGAGGATAGGTATACGGTTGATGTTAACAGGGGAGGGAGGGAGAGAGATCGGGAACGTGAGAGAGAACGAGAGAGGGAGCGTGAGAGGGAAAGAGAAAGAGATGCTCTACGGTACGAGGAGGAGATACGTACAAAGAGTCATTCTTTCAGTCTTTCGGCCGGGGGACATAAGGTTGAAGGAGGTATCAATATTGCCAAGAGAGAGAAGGAGAAGAAGATTGATCCGGCGTTGGCGTATGGGAGTCCGCCTCATGAGGTGTTGCAGGCTTATGCGGAGCCTAAGAAATTTGAGTATTCTCAGCCCGATGCGAACCTTACCTACACGAGGAAGACTGAGTATGGTTCGAGGAATCCGAGTCCTTCGAGAGCGTATGGACGTGATTCGAGAGACTATAGGGATTCTAGAGGTCCAAGAGACTCCCGAGAGCATTTGCGAGACCCACGAGACCCGCGAGATGGGAGGGATCATAGGGATTCTAGACATCATGAACGTCATGGGAGTTCCTCATACGCTTCTGACTCTGCACGTTCATCCAAAAACCACATCGTTACCGTGGAACCTGGATCTCGTCGTCGAGATGCTTCGCCCAACCCTGCAGCCGGTCTGGCACCACGAATGCACAGTCTCTCTGTATCAACCGGTCATCACAGTGCCTCAATGTCTCTTGCCAACGTCCCTGGTTCGCCTCTTCTAGAAGCATACCGCGGAACCTACCAATCCATCTCCCCCATGCCGTCTCCGCTCCTCATGGCCTCCCACTCCTCAGACATAAACTACATCGAAGCCATTTCCCCCTTCAACTCGGACGACGAACGCCGTGGAGGCAAGAAATCCCGTCGTACAGCACGTTTCCACGATCCCGAGGAAGAAGCTGCCATCCTGGCCAAAGCATTGAAAGGCGAGAAACATGCTCCGGATACCAGGCCACTGATTGATATCCTCCCCGGGTTGACACACGAACAAGTCCTTGAACTACGCGTGGAGTATAAACGCATTGTCAAGACGGGACATGATAAGAAGGGGGTTAATATCGCCAAACACATCAAACTCCGTCTCAAGAGCGAGGATTCTTCGCTCATGAAAGCTTGTTATGCCGTCGCTCTTGGACGCTGGGAATCCGAGGCTTACTGGGCGAACTTCTGGTATCAGGGTGAGAAGTCCCGACGCGAGTTACTCATCGAATCACTTATGGGCCGTACCAATCGCGAGATCAAAGAGATCAAAGCGGGCTTCTCGGATAAGAAGTACTCGGATAGTCTGACGAAGTGTATGAAGACGGAGTTGAAAGAGGATAAGTTCAAGAAAGCGGTCCTGCTGGTTCTCGAGGAGAAGAAGATGGAGGAGGGACGGCATGGGGTGGATCGGAGACTGGTGGAGGATGATGTGCATGATTTGCATGATGCGGTGCGGAGTGAGAAGGGGGGCGAGACGAAGATGATTAATATTATTGTGGTGAGGAGTGATAGCCATTTGCGAGAGGTTTTGAGGTCGTATGAAGGTGTTTACCGCGCCAATTTCGCGAGGGAAATGCTTAAGAAATCGGGGAATCTTGTTGTATGTCCCCTTTCCCCCCCATTCCCATTCCCATTCCCTTTTCACCTCCCCCTCTCCCTTTTGTACATATCCACTAACCGAACCACCCAGGGCGAACTCCTAGCCCACATCCTCAATGGCATCATCAACAAACCCGTCCGCGACGCCCTCCTCGTGCACCACGCCCTCTCGCTCTCCTCCCGCGACGCCATCCGCACCGAACTTCTGATTTCTAGACTCGTAAGATACCACTGGGATCGGCCCCATATGGAGGCTGTGAAGAGGGAGTATCGCGCGAGATATGGGGTCGATATGCAGGATGCGGTCCGTGAGGGGACGAGAGGGGAGGTGGGCGCGTTTTGTGAGATGCTTTGTGTGAGGAGGATGGGGGATGAGGTTAGGGAGGTGGGGAGGTAGGTGAGGAGGTAGGGGAGAGGGGGGTTTTTGGATTGAGGGGGTGGGGTGGGGAT
>CAJVRM010000156.1:19741-110282 GCA_911693285.1 Hymenoscyphus albidus | reverse complement strand
GGATTGAGGGGGTGGGGTGGGGATGGGGATGGCAGGGATTTAGGTTGGGGGATTAAGATGTTTTTGATGTTTTTGGGTAGGTGGTTGGTGAATGGATATGATTGATGATGGAAGGATGGAAGGATGGATGGGGATAGGGGATTGGATAGTTCCTATGTTTTGATGATGAAATACCACTTTTGTTTTTTCTTTTTCTTTCTTTTTTCTTATCCTCGTTTTTCATCCAAAAAGATATGAACTTGATTCATGTCACCAGATCTGTCTGAATGTTTTCGAGGGATTGAGGATTGCTACGCCTGCTTTCGGCTTTGGAAATGTATCTTCCTTTCTTTCTATTTCCTTGGAGATGAGATCAGATGTGGAGAGATGGGGAGATGGGTTGTGATGAGTGTGTGAATGAGTGAGTGAGTGAATGATGAATCTGAGTATGTAACTGTACGCAGTACGCAGGATATTTAACGGGTCGAACCCCCCCTTTTTTAGACTGGATGGATGGTAGGTAGGTGTTCGCTTAGGCTTTTGGCGGATATTTACTTTACTCTACTACCTAGGCAACCTGATTGAATCTAATCTACGAGTAATATGATTTATTTTCCCTTTTTCATTCTTTACATACCTTGTAACTTTTATAACTGGGTGGCAGTGGGTTATTATATCACTTTTTTTTTCCGGCCTGAAGAGAGATGATGATGATGGCCAACAGTCAGCCAACACGACCCCCAACAGATCTGGTCTACGGTAGGATTACTGTGAAAGTATTACCGTTTGCAATCTGCTTCGGAGTTCTGAAATGAGAAGAACATCACGTATGGATTTTTTTGAACAAACGGTGCACTTGGCTAGCTAGATACGTATAGTGCTATGATAAATACCCCGAAAACGAGTCGGAGACAAGAAGTAGATACCGTAATCGTACGTCTCCTTTCCCTCCACCAATTCCAAAAACGAAAACACAACTCACCACCCTATCTCCTCTAGATCGACGGCTCCCTCACCGGACTGATACACGCTCTCATGCTCAAATCACTCGGTCATTCAGTTGTCATTTTCGAACAAGGCCATTCCGACCGTGGCGGTCATGGGGCAGGAATCAGTGCCGGACCGCTAGTCCAAGAGTTTTTCAGCAAGTATGGTTTGAAGAAGGGAGATTATGCTATTGATGCCGTTGAAATCAGGATGTTGAATAGGGATGGTATGGGTAAGCGGAGGATCAGGAAGTCGTATACGTTAACTAGTTGGTCGGTTTTGTATCATTTATTGAGGGCTAAGTTTGATGGGTTTGTGGTTCCAGGAAAGTTTGGGAATGATACGGAGACGGAGGCGAGGTTTGAGGAGAGGAAGAAGGTCTTTGACGTGGAGGATGATGGGAAGCGTGTCCGAACCACATATCGCGATCTAGATACTCTAACCGAACACGTAGTTTCCGCACACCTCGTCATCGCCGCCGATGGACCTAACCCCTTCACCGCCTCCGCAGGAAAGTGATGCCAGAAATCAAGCCCCAATACGCGGGCTATGTTGCCTGGAGAGGTATTGTTCCACAGGAAGAAATCGCACAGGAACTTATCGAGTTTTTTGATGGTGCTGTGACGGTATTTGCAGGCTCTTCGCCGAAGAATTATATTCTGCAGTAAGCCTCAAGGGACGAAAAATTCCATCCGTTTCGCTAATAAAATCCAGTTACAACATACCAGGCGAGAACGTAGGCAGTCTGGAAGTTGGATCTCGGGCACAAAACTGGGTTTGGTACTGGAAGTCCCACTTACCTAATAAAAGATTCCTCTTCTGGCAATATAAGGCCAATACACGGCCAATTTTCACACTTTCTACTCATTTCCATATCTTCAATTTCTTAAACAAACACAAACAAGCACACTAACACCGACCTCCGAGAGCCTAGGGAACATCTCGGACCCAACAGAACTGGGAGATGTCCTGACTGATGTCGATGGCCACAGACATAACAACATGGTGCCAAAAGGCCAACCCCGCGCCGAAATCTGGCAAAAGCAGCTTTCAAACGCACACAACCTCCTCCCTTCACCCTTCAGCACCCTCATCAACAAGACCACACAGCCATTCGTGGCACTCATCACTGATTGCTTGTCCTCCACCGCTTCCTTATACGACGGGAAATTGTTTCTTGTAGGTGATGCACTGATGCAGGCTCGTCCGCATGTTGCGCTTAGTACGAACCAGGCTGCGATGCATTGTCTTAATCTGGAGAAGGTTTTGAAGGGGGGGATGAGTGGTAAGGTGTGGGAGAAGGAGGTGTTGCGGTATATGCGGCTGAGACGAGGATGTTGAGTAGAGTTTTCGGGGGTTATGGACTGGCTGGTGGGTGGGTGATGCTTGGTAGTGTTGTGAGGTATTTGGTGCTTGTTATTGCGCGAAGGATTGGGAGGGTTTGGGGGTAGTGGATGGAGGGAATGGAGTTGGGGAGTTTTTGGGTTGGGGAGTGCTATAGTTGCACTTTATATTTTGCTGAGTTTGCAAATACTTGTTGGTGTAGAGTGTTCTTGTTTGGACTACTTGTGTATATTGATATTCAATAGATTGGGTTTACAATAAATGCATTTTTGCTGGCCGACTCGCTAAAGCTCACCTTCTAGTATAAGCATAGTATAAAAGACTTGTTTTCTAATACTCGTAACATGAATTAATACCTTCTATCCCGTCCAAGAAGATATATATAAACCCTCCATCTATTTGTGTAGCATAAATCTAATACCGTGGAACATGGAAGATGTATATTTGGAAATCCGACTCGAGCTTCCAAATACCGTTCGGAGAACTCGATGGCTTTGGTTTAAGTCTGTAATCTATATAGAAAGGGAGCTTTTGTTTTGGAGCTATGCTTTATTTATAAGACTATACGCAGGTGCTGTGCTATAGTATATTATATACTATGTTTCTTGGTAAGCAGATGAGCTGGGTGGATTTGTGCTGCATATGGTAGTCATATAAAGGAGGCGAATGGTAGATCTAACTGTTGTGCTGGGTCTACTTTCTCTTTTGCTCCACTTCCTTATTTGATCCACTTATAGTTCTGCTGCCTAAATGCTTCATGTCTGCCTAAACCTTACACTCTTTATATAAACACCTTAGATAGCTAGCTACCTTTTACAATGCAATCAATTCTCCATGACCTTCAGTACCCAATACCCTTTCAACCCAATACTAACATAATATACTAAAGTGCCTACGAGCTCACCTCGCTGCGTGTGGGCGTAAACTCTTTATTATAATATTATATTTGGAGACTATCAGTTCAAGAAGACTAGGTAAGTAAATGGCGAGAATACGGTCACCGGATTTCGTGGAGCTAGTAAGCTATAGCTAATCGGCTGGAGAAGGGGACATATTCTATACTCCAAAGTAATCACTTTATAGTTTTACAAAACAAATTCTAACATCACAGATACCTTTCCAAGCTGGCGAGCCTTACATTCTCTTGTCAACTATATCATATATCACAAACCCATACAGAAACCACAACACCAACACCCCTTCAGCAAAACCACCCACCACCTCCAATCCTATAAAAACTACGTACAATCAACGTCCACCAAACAAGCACAACCGAAATTTCAGTACCACAACCAATACCCCCATAAGTACTGTACTACCTCCTTCCCGCATAGATAGATACAAGCCTCGCTTGTCACAATCTATTTCTATGATCTAGTGGGGACCCAAATTCCCCAAAGCGTCTACTACGGAAAATTTCTTATATGAATTTTCCCTGTTGATCAAAGCATGTCTTCGAGGATTCTCTTCAAAGTGGGTTTTCTGGAGAAGTACGGAAGATTTTTCATACATGAATGACGAATGGAAAGAGGGGAAAGAGGTGGTGTAAGTCGTGGCGTACCCATGACCTGCGAACTGCTAGTTTGGAGTAACTACCCCTAAATGGATGAAGGGGAAGAAGAACTAACATCGCATGTTGCCACTGCCTTTTTCTTGACGAGAGTGGAATTTGTATGGGTACCCAAAATGAGCCCAGATTTCAACTTGACTTAAAGATTGAAATGAAAGACTCACATGGGATCCCATGTTACAGACGCCCACTGCAGACACGACTCCCAAGTCACATACACACAGAGAAACAAATCGTCCTCCAGGAAAAAAGATCAATTAAGGCTTCCCAACCTAATCTCAAACCACTAACACCCCCCTTAAAACCCCAAAAAGGTGACTACTGACTGATATTACAAGCAAACATCCCCATCCCCCAAATTACCAACCCGAACCACCATTCACAACATCAGGCACACCCTCCAAATCACATCCATCCTTCAGAATAATATTATATCCATCCGTATCAAACATCTGTCCACACGTTCCCCCGCCCGTGGCCCACGTACATTGCGCGATGAGCGAGTCACCATACGTACCCATGAAATCGCAATTCGGATGGATTTCGTAGTGGTTCTGAGCAGGAGGGCTCATTAGCGTATTGTTCATCTTTCAACCCGTACTTAACTATGGAAGGACGGACTCACGTCGTTACATAAGAATAAGCCAACGCCACGTAGACATCTAAGGCGGGTACAACTCAACCCGTTGACGTAACAACTTCCGTAGAAGCTGAGTTGATGGCCGACACATTCCCGGGCTTTGTCGGTATCTGCGCCTTTCCAGGTTCGAGAGGGCATGTTTCTGCAGCAATTGGCATTGGCCTGGTTCATGATATTTGGTCAGTGAATTTATCCTTAGAAGATGAGATGTGAATTTTGTGGGGAAGGGAGAGGTGTAGTGAAATACTTTGGCGCGTTTTTTGAGCTCCGCCCGCTTTTGCTCGCCGTCGGGGTTGTAGGAGAGGCTTGTGAGGTTGGAATCGGGGAATCGGGAGAGGAGTTCGGCTTCTTGTTCCTGGTGTGAGGTGTTAGTTAGTTAAAGGGGTATTGTATTGAGAGTGGTTATGGACCTCGTCGGTGCCGGTGAGTTCGATCTCACGGCCGTCGATGGTAATCCGACGTCTTAGAGGGACAATAGGATAACGTGGTACGTTATGGGTTGGTAGGTCAACGGGAGTTGCGAAGACCACTGGAGTAAGAGCAAAGATGTTTATAACCAGAGATGCACTGGCTGTTTTGGAGGACATTCCAAATGCTGTGGTGATGGACAAAAGTCCTCCGAGACACAACATTGAGAAGATTGGATGCATGATCGCAGTTTGTTTCTTCTAGCTAACTTTTGAATGTAGCTTTGATGTGTTTGAGTATCGAGAAAGAGATGGGAACCTCGAGAATCGAACTTTAACATATCAGATATTGGGAAATTAGCATGATGTAAGAAGTGTCAAGATAGGCGATGGCAGGGAATATAAGCCACTTGCTACGCCATCTGGGTATACTTCACCAACATGGACGATTAACAAGCTGTGCAGATTCATGGAATCAGGTTACACAAAAGCAATGAAAACAGAAAGAAATGAGAGAGGGAAGATATTTGAAACGTAATGACGTAGGAAAAACGTATTCAGATAAATCATTGGGAGAGCACTTGTCTGTATTTCTGCTCATACTAGTGAGTAAAATCTCCAATTTATGTAGCAGCCCATTTTCGTGCTTTCCCAGATACAAACCTCAACTTGCCACAGCCACAGTAAAAGAACAGTCATGTGCAGTCCGATCCAGGCATTCCGAGAAATCTGGGGGTTCCGAAGGGGGGTATCAATATCGCATCCAAATATCTCAAAGAGCAAGAACCCTACAGATTCTCTTGCAGTCCTCCTTATGGGCTGGCCATCCCGCTGTAAATCCACATTAGCAACTTGCATAGCAAGCGATAGAGAAATACTAACCAGCTTGGCACTCCTTATTGCAATAATATCTGTCCTTACACTTCCCACAACGCATCATTCTAGGCTTAACACTATCAAGCTGTTCCAGCCTCCCACAGCCATGGCAAGTCTCAGACCACTGGCCTCTCTGCAAAACCGTCTCAACACCAATCAATGTGACGTATCCCTGATTCACCTTCTCGCCCGTTCTCTTCAAGATGTTCTGTGCCTCCAATTGCTCCAATATGCCCTTGTTCTCGGAATATGTCTTCATCCAGAAGGTTTTCTTCAACGGGTCTGCGGAAGGGCGAACGGTATCGTCAGAGCTCGCCGTAAGCATGGCAAACATGGGAGCTTGGTAGTCGTCAAAAGGGTTCTTGTGGGCGTGGATAAGAAGGAAGTTGGGATTTGTAAAGGTGTTGTCTGCTGCGTGTCGACATAGGAGGAGTTCGCCGGGGTTGGTTAGGGGATGTTCCTCAGATGGAGTGCCGTTGGGGAGATGGGCGCTTGTAAATTGGATAGTCTGAAGTTTCGACATCATGACATGATCGTGGGGTCAGTCTCATTATAGATCCTCAAAAGATCATGGAAATGCCTCTCCTGCCTTTTGTAGGTGTTGACGTTGGTTGGGCAGATTACTGTGCTGTATGTACAAAGAGAGTGCGGGGTGAAAGAACAGGGAAACATGCAACGCGATGAGGTCCGTGTCCAACACGAATATCTCACGAATATCTGCTGACCACGAAGATCCCTTTCAAAGCCCTGCTGGCATGACACCGAAATTATATGAGAAATGGTGAAAAGGTAGGAAGTTTAGTGTTAGGTTTGGATATTTGTACATACCTCAAACTTCTTCAAATCCCAATTCTTACTCACGCCAGGAGAACTTTTTAGAAGACTTAATTATTAGATAAACAAGCTGACACAAAACCTCATCTAAGTCCCATAAGAATCCGAATCTGGAAAGCCAGCCAGAAAGCCCCCAAGCAGCTCCATATATCGCTCTCGTTCCTCCAAAAACCCAACATGGCTCGAGTTCTCAAGCGTCACCCATCGTACCTTTGGTATCAGCTCGAAAAAGGGAATCACAGCCAGATCTTGTACCTGGTCATACCGTCCATGAAGGATAAAGGTCTCGACGTTGATCTTTGGAAGATCTGGAATGATATTCCAATCTTTGAGCGATCCTGTGGGCTCTTGTACATCGCCTCCCCACCTATGAATTCGGATCGGAATCAGTTTCCTTCTCATGCGACTACAAGAACTTGGGTGGAAGGGAGAGCTCCATATCTAGGATAAAGATAAGAGCTTACATTGTATCAACTGAAGCCGAATCTTCTTTTATATGCTCGTAAGCGATACGCAACTCCTCCGGCTCAGGCACAATCCGACAAACATGCTTCCGTTTAAAAATCGTGATAGCATCTTGATACTCTTTAGAATCTGTCGTTCCCTCCTTCTCGCCTTTCTCAATTGCATCCCTCACATCCTTAGGCAACTTAGAACGCAGGATATGCTCCCCTTTCTGCTCCAGCTCCACGCTAGCCGGCGCATCCGCAATGATGAGCTTCCGTAATCCAACAGGGTGCAAAGTGGCATAGCGAGTAGCAAGCATACCTCCCCAACTCTGGCCATAAATATCGAATCCATCACGCAGACCAAGGTAATCGACTATATTATCGATTTCCTTGATGAACAACTCTTCATTCCAGAATGTCACATCGCCAGCTTTCTCTCGGAGATGTGTCGACTTTCCGCTGCCGATTTGATCGTAGAATATCACTGGAATTCCGAATTGGGTGTTCAAGTCAGCGAGAGGACCTAATAGCTCGTGGCAGGCACCGGGACCTCCGTGACATGTAATGAGGGGTAGGACTTTTGAAGATGTCGATGTTTTGCCGTGGAGATCACCGATGACCTTGTACCATGTGTGACATGGCTTGCCAGCCCCAGGCGCATCGAAGGGGATTTCGCCTTCTGTGGTTTTGGTTTCTGGCATGATTAGTTCATGAACGATAGACACGCCACAAAGTTGAAATATCAACCAAAGGCTTATCGGAAGAACTCACTGTGCCTCTTGGTTGCAGTTGGAGTTGCCTCATTGGGAAGAAATTACATATGCAATACTGGTCAATATTGCAGCATCACATGCTAGGTGTGCTCACCAGGCGGTTGAAAAACATCTTTCAAGTTTGCTCGCGTGTGGGAGACTTTGTGTATATTATAGACTTCGTCAAGATAAGTACCAAGTGCAAATATTCAACAAGATAGGAGGTCTAAATAGGCCTCTTAGAATGCGTTTTATCATGGATGTCACCAAAGTTTTACAAGGTTCTCGCTTATAAGATTAAGTACATTATCTGTCATTACCTTTATGTTTCTTCTTGTCAAAAGGACCAGCAATAACTTTATATCCTCCTTGTACAAGATGTCTCTCCATAGCCCATGACTGAATGGAATCCCAATTCACACACTTAGACTCCGTATTAGTCCTTAACTCAATATGGTTCTCCTCATCAGATGGCTTCACCCATTCAGCATTCAAAAGTGCCAGGTCTGCGTGACACATTACTTGCTTCCTCAGAGTCTCTAAGCAATGTTCTACAATATGTTAGCTTCACTTCAACACCTTTCTCCAGCCATAACCACTAAATTCAGCTTAGGGTCTAAGAAAGTGCTACGTACCAAAGTGTTCCTCTGTCACTGTTGTATCGTACCCCAAATTCCTAAAGTACTCGATGTAATGTAATTTTCGAAGACTGTCGAGGCAGTGGATATGATGATACACGAGTGGGACGACGGGATATCCGGTTTTATCGGCGAGTTGAACGATATTTGTTTGGTTCGCGCCTGCGAGCGTGAGCTCTTCTTTGGTTCCGCGAACGTTCAGTCCTACAAAGTTTTTAAGTGTTGTTAGATTCCGATAGTTTCTAGTCTTGTGGACGATGGATAAGGAGAGGTACTTACCCTCAAGTAATTCTTCCCAAGCATCGTCAACTTCCGCGGATGGAGGACCAGAGTATTTTGTGTGTCCACCCCAAACACTCCTTCTCTCATATCTGATGACGGAGTTTGCAGGGGCTGTTGAGAAGGTTAATACTGTGATTTCTTCACTGGGTCGGGTTGATGAAGATGTGAGTTTACAATATGGCAAGTCATTGTCTGTAGAGCTCTGTCTCTTTGCAATATCAATCGTCAGGGTGATACTGATATATGATAAGAGGATAAGTGACAAAATGGATGAGAAAGTCGCCACTCTCGATCCCATTGAGCCTGTGCGAGGAGAGTATTTAGGCGTCACTTCCTCGCCATCATCACCCAACAAATGCTCGGTGGATTCTGTTTTTTCCTTCATAATTCTGACGAAGTGGAATTTCTCTGATTTCTCGGGACCAGTCTTTAACGTGAGAGGGGAGTCCAGGTTCTGATAAGGCTGAGAAGTCACTGCAGACTTTTGCCTCCGTGAAGTGGGGGGAGGGGCAATAATTGTGCACAAAGGGCACATGAGGAAGGTCATTATCCAGTTCCACCGACTGCAGCACAAAGATTTATCAGTGTGGCTATTGATAACACTCGATGTGGGTGAGAACCAACATGGCTGCATGATAGCATCACAGCCGGAGGGAATATAAGTATAAACTAGCGGTCCAGACATTTCTATACCCGCCTTTCTGGATCTTTCTCACCTCTACCCACTATCTCGGACCCGTTGGCAAATCATCAGATATCTCCCTCGCGGAGTTCTTGTCTTTATCAGACCCCAAATTCGCCAACGAGACATCGATAATTCACAAGACAGTCTCCTCGAGCAATACCAACCATGCTCGCCCTTACGAAATATCTCTGCATCTCTGCGATCTGTGGCCTTACAATCGCTGCTCCAGTATCTCTTGGTAAGAAATCCGTGTGTGGAAAAATGGAGATTTACTAAACGAGAGGTGCATAGATGGCACCATCCAATCACTCGGTAGCGAGACCGTTAGCCGTGACATCACATATGTACCCGGCGCATCCAACAGGCACGTTATCACCAAACGGTGTCTGGGTAAGAGGTGCGTCAAAGTGATTATCAGAAACAAAGAAGGGTTTGCCGAAGGCGATGCTGCCAAGGTTACGAAGAGGTGTGCGGGTTACAAGTGTCTTGAAGCGGTTATCATAAGTGAAGAAAGGGCCGTTGAAGTGGCCAACAAGAAAGTGGTCACGAGGGGCTGTTTGGGAACGAAGTGTGTGGAGATTATTATTGTTAAGGAGGAGAGTGTTGTTGAAGATACGGAATAGGGTATGCTGATGATGGATATGGATCTCTGCTATCTAGCCGGTCAAGCAATATAGACTGCAATATAAGGTACATGCAGCTATTTTCCCCCTTGAGTACAGTGCGTCGTATGCATGGAACTTTATTTGCCAAAATCATGTATTTTAGCACAATACCTAGTGTATGGAGCTCCTAAGAATCAAGCCCCTTCCCAGCGTAAAATCGCAGAATCTAGTTCTATCTGAATCATATTGACTGGTGAGTCGCAAGGCCCAATTCTATACTCTTTTGAACTGGAATTCGATAAAGATCTGGGGATGAGATTTCCAAACCATCCGATTGCGAATAGTCTGGTGCCTTAGTCGATTTTAGATGCTTCGCAGTTTCTTATCCAGGTCACTGCCGAGAGTAGGGCGTTGAGTGTGTAGGGGTAGAAATCCTTCAGTGAAAAAAAAGCATCCAATCGCAAACCATGGCGTGCCTCAGCTGAAAGTGGACTGGAAGTAATTGGCTTTACACTTTCCACGCCTGGGTTGTCTCCGTTCCGTGTGCGGAGAGGGTTACATTCGGCTAATATCACGCAAGATAAGGAGAGGCACAGCAAAGGTAGATGAAGTGAGTTGGTTTTGAATATTATTGATGTGGATTAAACGTGTGTCGTACTAAATTTAACCTTATATCTTTCTATGATTCTTATATCAATGAGATCCGTGCTTGAAAATTTTATGTACTCGATGTATTTTTTGAGTTGATGGGAGCACCAGGGAGCAGTGCGTACACCCCTGTGAGCGCCTTAGCGAGGCGATACGACCCCACTCATAAACGTCCCGTTACAGATATTGGTTGCCTGGATCTGATGCACCATCCTGGAGGAAATAATATGGGTAAGTAGATACAGTCCTCAATTGAATACCTCTGGAGGTCCCGTAATTCTAGGTCCACACAAGATTACTATTCTTATCTTCGCTTATCCTTGATCGGTGCCACAACACTCCTGTAACCCTTCAAAATAATGGTTGGTAAGAATACCAATAAGGGTTTAAAGTGTTTAAGCTTTGCTTGTCAACTAACCTTAATTGTGCTTCTATCCTATTAGAGCTCCGTCGTGCGTTGGCCTGGCTCTGTTTTAGTACCAAGTGGAGACATCCGAAAGTGAGTGCCCGAATTCTCTGGTGGACATTTCGATGAGAAATGTCCCAAAAACTTCAATAATCCTTGAGGTGGGTACCCCCATGTCATCCGATAGATAGGTCCGGAACCGATTCTGTAGCTCTGATATCTATCTCCCCACGCCATCATGTAACTCCTGCTCCACCCTTCCCGTTGGATTTTCTTTTACCACTACTTCGGTAACCATCATGAATGCGAGGTCAACAACAATCGTTGCGGTGAGCGCTGTGCTCGGAATTCTGGCAGTTCTTGTTGTGTCTTTACGCTTTCAGGCGAGACATATGCAGCGACAAAAACTGGGTGTTGACGATGCTCTACTCATTGCTGCACTTGTTAGTTTAATCCAGACATCACGACGGAAACAAATGACATTACCTCGAAAATTCGCTAATCACTTGGGTAGGTTCTTACCATTGGCGTGGTTGTGATCGATATTATTGCGGCGACCTGGGCGCGTGTGGGTGAACATGAGATCTTTATTACAGAGGGTCCTGAAGCTGGTTTCCCTTTCCAGTGGGAGATCGATCGGCAATCAATTGTAAGGAATCCAATATCTAGCCGCACTTTCTATTCGAGAATGGTCCCTGTATAGAAAACAGAGTGCTAATATAATATCTTTTGTAAACTCCAGGTCCTCTTTACCATTCAGATTCTCCATACCTGTGCCATGCCAACCATCAAAGCATATACCCTAGTTTTCTATCTTCGCATATTCGTATTTCGGAGATTCAAAATGCTGGTCTTTGCTGTGGGGTTATATGTCTTTCTCTGGTGGGTTGCAGTGATTTTAATCGCGCTCTTTCAATGCCAGCCAGTTGGTGGCACTTACAGTTTGATATCGAAATGTCTCATGGGTCGGGTAAGGGAGATCCTACAGCGAATTAAAGGGGTGACTGACATAGTCAACAGGAATTTCTGAAAGCGCAACAAATTGCCGGAGTCTTGAATGTTATAAGTGATTTGGTTATCATTGTGATGCCGATACCCGTAGTCCTGAAACTGCAGATGCCTATGCAACATAAGATGACAGTTGTGGGAATCTTTCTCACAGGATCAATGTGAGTTGGACCCTTGTATTTACTCTACAAGACTTGATTCCGAGACGAATAAATACTGACTGATTCTCTTCCTTAGGGTCCTCGTTGCCGGTATCGGACGAACAATATCGTACTATCAAACTCCTCACGACTATGATTTCTCCTGTTAGTAAACACCCACTCCACAAGACTTCATTGAAGTAATAAGTTTTGTGTATCTATAAACTAACTTATTCTTTATCCAGACCACGATTACTACTTCCTCATCTGGACTTCCATCGAACCATGTATGGCTATCATAGGTGCCTGTCTACCGTCATGTCGTCCCATCTTCAAGCACTACTCGCCGGAGTCGATCGTCCGAAGCATCCGAATTGCCTTCTCGCTTCGCTCCACGAGCAGCAGAAATGAAGTATACGCAGATACCGACAGAGAAGCCACGAGGAATCGACCAGGATCCTCAACTGATGGTTTACAGCTATCTGAACATATCAGCAGTAAGAAATCTGTCCATGATGGGAGGAGCAGTAGTGTATCAGAAGTTTGAGAGCATCAAGTTGGTACTTGAGGTCGGTAACTTACGCTTAACGAATTATGCGAGAAGAGAATAGCATTGTGATTAAGAATCATGGCTTAGAAGCGCACGCATGGGGAATCTAAAATTATACTTTGATCTAGAATTTCTCGACAAGAGCAACAAACCAGTTTTCTATTACTGTACTGTATTAATATGAACAATTATAGATGTAAAAAAAGGATGTCCCCCCGACTTAGACCCGGCGCGACGAGGTCCGTGTCTACCGCGAAGATCTTCTTTTAGCAACCTTGAAGCACTACACGAAAGCAATAAAAAAACGACCAAGAATAACTACGGTTGCAATCACCTCAATTCTACGTCAGATTGTATTTATTTATTTATTTTTATAGTTTGCGTAGCGTTTACGATCTTTCTTATTGTATGGAGTGTGCATCATAGAAAGTAGACGCTGTTTCCGTCCCTTATAGTCCCTGTAGACAACGGCCACTCCCACACGATAACCTTCCATTTGTAATGGTAATTGAGATCGAGCCCTCCATCCAGAATGTTACTTTGGGCACTCCTCATGGCACTGCTTGTTCGCCAAGTCAGATTTCATGGCCTCGCTAGAGTAACACCCTGCGTCTCAACTTCCGCCGACTTTGTCCACCTTCGGTGAGTAGTCCGTTTCATATCTTGGAGAGAAGGGCTGATGCCTATTTCCGAACACGACATGATTTAGAGCAGATGGGAGTACAGAATGTTTGCTTTCAGCCAGCTCTCCCAAAATATCTCTCATCATGTCGTGGCTTAGAAGTTGGCATTAAGTCCTTGCAGTATCGACCCCACTCACTCGAGTTATAATTGTACGTTGCACTGTTTCTGATAAATAGGCCCTTTGATCTGGTCTAAGCCCGCCCGATCTCTTTTCTTCTCTTCTAGACTACTGTAGCCCCACCGTGCGTTTAAGCTTAATTCCATAACTCCGATTTGTAGGATGTAGAATGCTGTCCTAAGCCCTACTAATACTACACTTCGATTGGATCATCTTGGGCTCGGATTTTCAAAAAGGTTCCGCTTGCAGTGACGATCACTAGGTTATGCCCTGCTGCTGGTGGGAGAAGTCCACCTCTTATAGTGCCTTATTTTCCATCTCAACGTTTCATTCTTCTTACTTGGAAGTACATTGTCGTAGGCACGTGCCGTTGGGCTGGGGATGTCCCCTGGTTCTTGGCTCGCACTGTTGCCACTCGCTCCAGTCTGGGTTGCCGATCTTTTCGGAACTATGTTCAAACCTTATGTAGAGCCTCTTCAACAAATACTGTAGTGTCTTCAGTCTTGCCTCGATCACGTTCGTATTGGGATGTGATGAATTTGTGCCTGAGAGGGGCAGAAGCGTTTTCTCATCCTTGTCTTCTACTTCAAGATCACGGTATGTTAATCTGTTTGTAGTTGATATCCTCTTTTAACATTCAAGTCCTTAACATCAGGCCAAACTTCTGCGAGCCACCTAGCCAGATGTGAAGCCCAACGTCTCAACTACTGTACCAGATGGAGCTTATGAGTTCGAATATGCTCATGTCAATAGTTTCGAAACAAAGATTTCTACCAATAACATCTCATCTAAACTCCCTCAACCAATACAGTTTCGAGGGCCGTCCATTTCTTTCATGCAGTTCCGTTGCGAAACTCACCTCGCGACAGGCATATGTTGACTTACTTTCACTCCAAGGTGGAATTTGTCGAAGCTCTCGCCCAACAATTGCAGGCCAGTCCTAGCCAATACGAGTCGTTGGCAGGATTTCCCAATGCACTACGGCTCTTCCGAAAATACGATATCTGGCTCATGTCCCAGTCAACGATCATTCCTAGAAGGATGCGCGAAAGCACAATCATACCCACAACTATTGCTACATGCGTGTCAACATGCCTCCAACGGGTTGGAATCAATATTTCAACAACAAACGCATCACACACGAATCCGTGATTTTAGATCCGGTAACGGGCCTGAATACTGACAGATCGACCAACGCACCTACGATTCTTGCTACCAATGGCATACTCACGTTAATGGCGATGGTGACCGTCGCTGCGAGGCTCTATGTGAAAAGTGTTATGCTCAAGACGACGGGAAGGGATGATTGGGTAATCTTAGCGGCGATGATCTGTGGATTGGGAACGATGCAGTGTTTTATTGGGGAAACGCACTACGGATTGGGAATGCACATAGATGCCGTTTCGATTGAAGACCAACAGGAGCAACTGCACTGGCAATTTGTAAGAATGGATTCAAAATACCCCACCTAGGGCAAAGCGGAGAATTGCTGGTACTTATATTTGTGTTGGAGATCATTGCTGACATTTTCATTCTATAGTTCCATACGCTGTTTGTCACCACTGGCATCACGCTTGTCAAAGTATCGATTTCCTTTTTGTTGCTGCGCATTGTTCCAGACAGGAATTACAGAATATTCTTATGGAGTACTATAGGTAGGTGGTGACCCCCAAATGATATGACGCAGTTGCTTACCACAAATGTCTAGTTTTCTTGTGTCTGTTCATAGTCATATGCGCCACTGTAAGCTCATATAAACTCCCCATAAAACTTCACTCTTACTAAATTTATTATCCAGCTATTCATATTCGCGTGTCGGCCAATTACAGCGAACTGGGACTTTTCTGTGCCTGCCCAATGCTTTGATTTAGGGACCTTCAAAGCCATTGTGACTTTTCCCTCTTCCTATAACACTTGATATCAAAACTAACATGAGCCACAGGGAATGTTCAACAGCAGTAAGCTTGACTTTTCTAAATAGATATGTTCCTACTAAACAGCAGCAGTTGTCAATATTGTCACCGATGTCCTCTTGGCCTGCTTGCCCATTCCAGTGGTTTGGACTCTTCAAGTCAACAAAAGAACCAAGGTCTCCTTAATCGTTGTTCTAAGTTTGGGATTTGTGTAAGTTGAAGAGACTTTATCTTCCACGTTCTAAGGCCCTTTACTTATACTACATAGCGTCTGTTTCTGTGCCATCTACAAAACTGTCATCCAAATGACTGCCTTTGAAGACCCTGATAGAACACGTGACGCTACCTTCTCAACCTGGTACAGCGTGGAGCTCTTCGTGGGTATTATCGCCGCATCACTTCCCTCTCTACGACCGCTCTTCAAGAGCATCCTCGAAACGTCGACGAATCTTATGCGTTCAGGCTCACATAAATTCGGGTTGTCGTCGGGGGCTAGTAGTAGTGGACAAAGTGTACGTAGACGGGCACCACCAACCTACACCAAAGAAGACGAGGCTGTAATGGAGAAGATTGCACGAGGGGCGGGGATCAACGATATACAGAACTACAAGTTCGAGATAATGACGAGTGTGGAGCCGGCGTCGAAACTTAAAAGGCGGATGAGTAGCAGTGAGTTGGATGAGATGTATCCGATCCAGGGCATAAGGAAAACTGGTCAGTAATACTCCGTATTTCATTTCTATGTACATGTATATATTTAATACTTATTTTGAAACCAACTGGGACTGGATGTACGAAGTCAGGGTGAACCGGGGAATCAAGCTGATGATGGCCATATAGTCAAGGTTTCAGTTTCTTGAGGGATCTGTTACTTGAGGATTTTTTTTGTTTCGCTTTGAGGAGTTTTCCGAAAAGGTCTTCGGAAAGGGGATGGGTTCAGGCCGGCCTGCAGTGAGTGGCACCAGTGGGACGCTACAGCACAATACCCAACAGTACCCTAGAGTACCGACCACACGGTCCAGGTGGAGTGGGCGGTGCACGTTTGGTGGGGTGCGAACAGTACATCACAGCACATCGCAGCGCTTCAAAATATAAATATAAATATTAATCATTAACCACTACTCGACATTCCCCCTCTTGCCGTGAGAACTATTGCATTACATTGGGATCGCTTATCAATCGCTTAATTACTTGTAAACACATCGGAATCAACTGATTCGGCTCAGCCACTGCACTGCGCTCCACCAATCAGAAGTCGGTGGCTGGGGGCATAGCAACCGCCCGCATCCGGTTGCTAGGACGTCCCTCTTGTCCAAACAATGCGCCTCAAGCGGCGCATCTAGACCGTCAATATGATTTCTTGATTGGCTACGCCAACAGCTCTCCAAGACAATCAGTTGGCTGGAGTGTTTACTACCTTGTACGTACAGGTCTCAAGTCCGGCCTCGACTTCCTGCAAGTATCCGTATCCGTATCCATACAGTATCCTTCAATTCCAATATCTTCATTATCGTGGTCGACAAGTCGAGGGTGTCGACGTCCGGAATTCCACTCGCATCTCTGTGTCGTGTGTATGAGCAGTGCTCCGCCTTGAATGCCGGCTCCCGATTGACCAAGATTGCACTGGAGCACAAGGTCGGAGACGATGTAAGCGATCGCAGCAGGTCCATTCATTACTACGTCAGTTCCACTTCATTCTCGACAACTGCAAACGATGAGGTACCACCACGTCGCCTCTCCGCGATGGAGATGGGTATGGACCCTGGCACCTTCAATCTTGCAATTTCCCGTTGTTGTCTCCCAATCGTTAGCATTGCCATATCATCCGACTTCCATATTACTATCGCAAACGCCCTCGAATGACAATGGCATCGCATATGCGTTTGTGCAAAAATCTGCTTCGGATTCTACTCAGCAGCTTGTATCTTTCAATATATCCTCACATATTTGGACCGCGAATCTATCATTAAGTGCGGTTACTCCCAATCTGCCGTTTACTAGTGATGAGACTGCCGCATTCATACCATCCATATCATCTGCCAACGAGATCTCCGTCTATACTGGATCGTGTGCAGGTCCGAACAATGCGCAGCTATGGCGCTTCACACCTTCGACCGAGAACGAGATTGGCAATGGAACTTGGGCAAGAGAGGATACAAAGGTTCCCAGTGGCGGAGGATTGATAGCAGGACCTGGTTTTCTCTCCAGCGGGTTTACATTCTCCTCTTTAGTCAACGCCAAAGCCTCTCAATCCAAGATCTACAACTTTGGTGGTATGTGTCCAACGTCCGATGCTACGGTATCAACATGGCAGACGGCTGCCAATTACTCAAACGCCATGCTTCGACTTGCTCCAACAACACCGTCGTCAGCTTCGGTCTTCTCCCTCGAACTTCTCACCAGCAGAGGTCCACCGATCGCTGAAGCGGGCTTTACGATTACTGGCCTTGCTCCTACCTTCTTGAATAACTCCGGCACGTTGACACAACAAAGGAGCTATATACTATTTGGAGGACATACCAAAACTGCGTTTCTGAACACGAGTACTGTCGCGCTGTGGAATTTGCCTGAAGAGGGCTGGAGTTTCGTTGCGGTGAAATCGCCAGACTCTGCGAACACCGAGTTGGCTATTAGAAGTACGGCGAAGCAAGTAGATAGTAGATCTGGACATACGGCTGTGTTGACGGAAGATGGATCGCAGATCATCGTTCTTGGCGGGTGGGTGGGGAATACTGGTCAGGCTGCTGATCCCCAACTTGCTGTTTTGAATATTGGTTCCGGGTTTGGAGGGAAGGGGGATTGGCAATGGACAGTGCCGACTGTGCAGCCGACCTTTCCTGGGATATTTGGACATGGAGCGGTGATGTTGCCTGGAAATGTTATGATGATTTTGGGAGGGTATAACATTACTACTTTAACAACCGCGAAAAGAGATGTATCGACGTCGGGCGCAATGTTTTTCAATGCGACTAGTTTGCAATGGGTATCATCCTATACCAATCCTGCATACGTGGCTGCTCTAGCAGCAAAGGCCGAAAATTCTGGATCGGGAAATTCCAAGGTAAAGACGGTTGGTCTGGGAGCAGGTTTGGGGCTTGGTTTTGCTGCAATCATTTTGGCAATCGGCGTCTACTTTTGCTATAGCCGGAAATTGAAGAAGAAGCGAGAAGCAGATCGCGAAAGAGATCTGGGTGCTTTGGCAGCTCAGTCGAATAATGACTACAAAGATCCAAACAATAACATGATCGAGAGAGGAACGGACTTCCCTTGGTCAAATGGAGGATGGAATGCCTACAACGATCGGCAACAGGCCCTGTACGATTCTACGAGTGCTTTGGCAGGTTATGAAAACTTGCATGGTGGTGGACATGTTATGGGGGATAATGGAAAAGTCGCATCTACACCAAAGCAGATTACAAGAAAACCTCTGCATTCCAGAAATACTAGAGGTACCTATCAACTGACGCCAAATTACGACATGGGTAATGGTGGAAATCATGGAAGGACGAACAGCCTTGGAACCGCAGGACCAATCCATCCTATTTATGAAGCAGATGAGGATGACCATGCTCGCGGGCACGCTCACGGTCCAACAACGATCGGCTTAGCGATTGCAACAGGGGATGGTATAGCAACAGGCGAGAAGCGATACTCTGATCCTTTCAAAGATGCTTCAACCCAGGGTCCATCGATTATTCGCCAAGGTACCAATCGAAGCGTGAGTGCTTCTGAGCTTGAAAGTCCAGCTCAAGAACGCGAGCGAGAAATTCAGGAATGGGTATCGGATTGGGCTGCAGCAGATGCACTTCTTAATGCTCAAACACAAACGCACTCTGGTGCTGGTCGTATCTCACCTACTCGTCGAGCACAACTCGTCGCTGGAAGTCATAGTGTCAGCTCGGTTTCTGGCGAGGAAGATGGACGCACAGCAAGCAATCTAAGCGAACGCAGTGGTGTATCATCCATGTCGCGCTCCGGGTCTGGTTCCGGTCAATCGAGAAATAATTCTCTTAGGGGCTTTATCACTACGACCATAAATCCGTTTTCTTCGACGCCTACAGTAGAAAATTCCACCGCGCAACATAATGCTCCCCATTCAGCAGGGAGTGGATCCAGTTTCAGCACAGCAAAAACGAGTTTTCCCACCCTCCAAGCAGAAGGAGAAACTCTTCTCCCAAGACCAGACAACAACCACGACCGCGACGACTCATCTCCTACCAACGAACCTGGCAGTCCCTCCAAGAGAAAACTCTCCGTACGTCTCAAAAGAGGCCAGACAGGTTGGCTAGGTAGTCTCCGTCGCGCAATCGGCGTCGAAACAACCCCCGAAGACGTCCCTCTGGAGACAAGTCGCGAACCAAGTCCCACCCACCCTGAGCCAACATCCAACTCTGACGCCGTCCCCCGAAGAGCAGTGAGTGCTTCGGCCACTTTATGGCGTCGCAAACAAGGGAAAAGCGACTGGGAAGACAGCAGTGATGAGGTGCATATGCGTGGCGGAGAGATGAGCACGCGATCCAATACTTTCACTAATGATACCAGTCGTGATGCTCTTATTTCCAACACCTCAGGCAATCGAAATAGTGCGTATGACGACGACGAAGATTGGGATATCGAGAAGGCGGTTGAGAATCGGGTTGTGCAGGTTATGTTTACGGTTCCCAAGGAGAAGTTGAGGGTTGTTAATGGGGCCGTGGAGGATGGGAGTGAGGTTGGTAGTATGAAGTCTCGGGTGGGTAGTGTGAAGAGTGAGAGTGGTGGTGGTGTAGGGGTTCCAGGTGGGAATGGGGGTGGAAAGGTTGAAATCCCTCCTATGACTCCATTACTTTCTATGGGCGAGAATGAAAAGGGGGATATTCTTGTTGGGGCTTTGGGCACGGTTACTCCTGCTCCTGCTCCTGTCACGCCGACGAGGGGCGGGAGTCCCAAGGGCAAGGCGAGGGGGGCGAAGGTAGGCGAGATTGTGGAGAAGCTTGAGATGATTGGGAGCCCGGCGCGGTAAATATTTTCGCTTCTTATCTATTTACTTTCTTCTGAAAACTAGGTGGTTTGTTTTTTTTGATTCACTTTTGGCGATTCTTTCGGACTTGGGGGGTAAGGATTGGCGTACGCATCTCTTTTAGGGAGGCAATCTGGGGGATAAGGGGATTTCTTGTGTATGTTTCTTTTTTAACTTTCTTTGGGATGGGAAACGTTGATTGGGAGGGTGGTGTGGGCATTTATGGTTAGGTGGTGATGGACGGTCGCTTTCTTGTATTTATCTTTGGGCGTTGGAATTTGGAATTGGAGGTGGGTGTACTGTAAAGGATTAGATGATAGTGATGAATTGACTACGTAGGATGAGATAAAGATGAGGTGATGTTGTTTCTCTTGCAGTGAGTTGTAGTGAGGGTCTTGGGAGTATGATAGCATGGACATACTACCTAAAGATGTCAGCTTCATACATTGGATTTATACACTTCTCGGCTTGCTCCTCGCGAACTTTTTATTTCTTGTTAAATTATCCACCATAATCAACATCGTGACCCCTCTGGGAGAATGGTGGACCTGAACGAGAGCTCGCGCTACCCGTTTGGTGGAAAGAAGGTGGAAACAGAGGAACGAGGATGAAGAAGAAGGGATAGAGTTGGAGGATGATGATAGCACTTGAATGCTGTGCAATATTTTCCCAAAGCAAGATTATGAGCCCGCAGAAGTTGGCCTTCAATGTGATTACCAGTCGTATATGAAGTTTACTACTTTCACTTAATTCTTGAATTATTAGGAGCTTGGATGGTGTCTTCAATTGCTTCAGAGTAGTCAATATTATCTTAGTGGATATCGATATCAATGAGACTCCTTACTCCCAATTTTCTTCTTCTGTTAAACGTCTACTACACAAATAGAACATTCGACACTCCTATACGTAAATTCTACATCCTAGTTGGACCGTTCCATTCTTGTGTGCACTAGTAATTGGTACGAGTATTACAGCTCATTTCTAGCTTGACTTCAAGAAGACGTTTAGTGGTTTCGCCAGAGTTCACAGGTGACCTAGCGCAATTTTTTCTTCTCTTACTTGACTTCATCTAAGCTCCAAGAAATCTGAAAGTTCACATAATCGTTTCCTGTAGAAAAGATCCTCGAGTACCTATGCTCTACTTATTCTTCTTCACGTGAAATGTAACAAGCAACGATGGAGATGGGTCAACATTAGTAGGCCTGCACTAGTGTACCTTTCGTACCCACACCAGAGTATTCCCGCTCCAATCAAATTCCAGAGAAACATGTGACATAGCTCGTATGCGAATGCTGATTGGATATCAACCCGCGTTACCCCACATTAAACCTACATATGACGCACAAATATTCAAGTATCCAAATAATCACAACCGCAAATAATAGCAACACACACAAAAAGCCCTCGTAGCTCAATGGTAGAGCGCGTCACTAGTACATCGCAAGATATGACGAGGTTGCCGGTTCGATTCCGTCCGAGGGCATTTTTTCTTTGCCGATTTAACATTACAGCTCTTTTTTTTTCAAGCCCTTTTCACTCAGACTTTGCACATAATCAATTAAGCTTCGTGACTATTACTACGATTTTCCAATCGCGGTAGTCTCCCCAAGTGTTCTACATGCATATCAAATGCTGGCTGCTAGGCACGGAAAGCATTATTGTTACAGCAAGACTGATTCTAGCACTTCTCCATGCCGTGTTAAACGAATCCCAAAAGTGAGGTTCGTAACCATGATTATGAACTTTCAGACTGCCCGATATGAGATCTATTCTATCTTTCTCTGGAATCTCAGGTTTTCTCGAATTTTTACATCATGAATTTGTCATTTGATCGGTATTCCTTGAGGAACACGTTACTCCAAAGCTTTGAATAGTACTATTAGATACTGCGAAGAGGAATCAAAAAATTATTAATACTCTATAAGAGTGTTTAGAAGAACGAGAAACCCCGTTTTCTTTTACTCTTGATAAAAATATCCGGTTCTCAGAAATAACCAGGAAAGATGTCATGAGAAAGCTCTGTAGTGGTTTTCGATTTCATACCTTAGCCTCCCACATGCTTGTGACAGGCCCAAGAAGGAAAGTAAGCCATGGTTTTACCGTCTTAACTTCCTGTGGTCATAAAACAAGTTCCCATACAGCAGAAGGAGAACGTAGAAAACGCACGTACTCCCCAAACAAAATACTCTCACATATACAAATAGAAGAACCACTTAAGAACATTTAGTTTTCTTTTCCTCCCCAAGTTCTGTTCCCTGGACGGCCTTCAATACCGTAATTCAAAGCCTTTCTTAGAAAGTAGAAACTAAAGACCGCAGCTGGTCAGCTCATGCCTTACTGTCATTGGTCAATGATAAATATGATGCAGAAATATCTTATACTTCGACAGTAACGAGGAAATCGACAGCAATTGTCTCACTCTTCCCAGAGAAAAGACCAATGATTTACCTGCAAACGGGAAA
Organism: Hymenoscyphus albidus; assembly: GCA_911693285.1. Classification (NCBI taxonomy): domain Eukaryota; kingdom Fungi; phylum Ascomycota; class Leotiomycetes; order Helotiales; family Helotiaceae; genus Hymenoscyphus; species Hymenoscyphus albidus. The sequence continues at coordinate 87,306 of CAJVRM010000156.1, read as the reverse complement.
AAGTGATGCCGGCAAGAAAAACGGTCTCTACTAATAGGACTAATACCACCCAAGATTCTAGAAATTGTTGATTCAAATTTTTGTACGAAATCCTGTGGGGCTGCTGGATTCTGAGTGGGTATTCGCGACGTTAGGCTGAATTCCCAGCCTATAGACAACGGATATCTGTAAGTAATTGAATACCCAAATGCTGCACACAGGGTGATCAGATATTCTATGAAACTTATCCACCACACGTGAAGACTACTAAGATAAAGATACAGTTAAACTATCACCAACGTGTTTATTAACATCTAATTTATCAGATATCTCTTTTAGTGATTTACCTCATATCTCTACCTACCCTTTCCTCTCTTCGAGATGCCTTAGTATGATATACAGTTCTCTAGCTTAGCACGTCCTCATATTCTTCAGAAGCTTATAAGTTATAAAGATAAGTAGGCCCGAGCTATGGAAAGTCGTAGGCGCTAAAAGAGTATTATTATCACTATTGCCATTATACCATCTATGTAATTTTACAGTGATGTACTTCTGTGGGCAATGAATCAACCCGGAGAGAAGGGATACCATATATGCAGTTTTCTCCACTCACTCACTTGCCTATCACCCAGCCCCTAATTCCTAACAACCTCTTGGCCACACAATAAAACCATACATACGAGTAACCCCCACATCCAAAGACAATTTCAAGAAACCACACCAATCAACAACAAGTCAACAACAAGAAAATCAACCGTAAAAGAACCTTTAAGTCCCGCATTCCAATCACGAAACTCCTCCAGCTTCGCAATACCATACAAGTCCCCTAAACGGCCAGAACTCACCATTCGCCGCAATCTCTCTTCGAGAACTTCCCCCCTGCGAGACCTTTATTAACGATACGATGAAGCCAGAATTCTTTTCCGGGAGGCCAAACCTTCTGCGATTTCCATGGAGTGAGCTGGTCATGATGCTAATATAAGTCTGTAGGAGGCAGGTCCTACATACCACTCGTGACATAGAAGTAGTACTCCCAACAAACGATCGATCCATCATCCACCTCCCTTCCTAAAGCAAAGTGCTATGTAATACAAGGACGGAATTCACAGTACACAAAACATCATCAAGAAAGTTCACATCCCATCACACCACAATCAAACTCCCCAATGAAAAACTCTTTACGACAAACAGAAAAATCTCCGTTACTAATCTCCATTCAGATTGGCCCCACGCTATGCTAATCAACTTTTCTTTTATTTTGCCCCTCCATTTCATTTCTCTCCTTCATTCTCTCCGCAAAAACAATACACAAATGATCCACCCTCTAAACACGAGGCCCCGCGGACAAGAATAGGAGAAAGAAGCCGTAGTAGTGGAGATTATGATCCCATATGTGTGTATCTGTATCCCAGACAACGAGAAACCCTCATCTCGGTTCTGAGAATGTATGAAAGAGAAAAAAGTATCGCCATGCATGCCATGGGAAAAACGCCGTACCGAATGCATGCGGAATTATAGAAAAGAAAACATAAAAGAAACATGAACCTCAATTCGTACATCGACCTTTCCTGGTCTCATCCTATCCTCATCTCGTCCCTCGTCCAATTTTGGTATTCGAAAAAAAGAAAAAGAGTCGTGTCATCTACGCACGACGAGGTCTCTTGCCTTCATGACCTCTCGAATCCATTCCTCCCTCATCACCTCGTCGCTTTCTCCCACTATCATCTCCACGACTTCCACGGGTATCACGTCCCTCACCGCCTCTGCGATCATCGCCACGACTTGGACGATCCTCTCTGCTTCTTCCACCAACAGTTCTCTCAGAACCCCCTCTATCACCACTCCAAGGCACCTCATGCGGGTCTCTCACGACATCGCGTTCTCTACCATCACGACGCCCAGACTCTCGGTGGCTGTCTCGTTCACGACCACCATCTCGCGAACTACCACCAGGCTCTCTGCCAGTCACAAGATCCCGATGTGGCGAGCGACCTGGATGTCTTTCTCGTTCTGGATCTCGTTCAAGTCCACGATCACCACCTCTACGTTCACGGTGCTCACTTCTAGAAGGCCGTTCATCGTCAGCACCCGTACGCTTAGACTCACGAACACGATCCGGACTTCGCGAACTTCGACGACTGTGCCGACCAGGTCGTCTGCTGCTGCGTTGCTTTTCTCTGTCTTCGACAGGAGGAGCTTCATTATTGTCAAACAATTCAACACGGTCAGGAATTTGATCTCTTGGCCCTGGTCTTCCAGGAGGAGGCGGTGGGGGAATCATGCTATTAGGCGAAGCACTAATTGGAGATTCCTGCTGCATGCCACCTCTAACACCCCCACGGCCACGTACATTCATGCGATCTGGTTGTCCAGCTTGCTGAAGCATCGAGTTTATACCAGTAAGTTGTCTTCTTGCGCCACCGCCCCGTTGTTGTCGTTCGTTACTAGATGATGGGCCAGTTGGCGGCACCATACCATTTGAATTAGGGGTAATAGGACTCTGCTGTACCCCTTTTGGTCCAGAAGGCGGGGTAGCCGTATTTACCGCTGGCACTGGTGGTCTGTTTCGACCTCCGCTGCTGTGCATTTGATTTGGAGGTAGAGGCGGTCTGCTGTGTGGTTCACTGCCAAATGCAGCCTTCATTCTATCAGGATGCATGGGAGGAGTGGCTACTGGAGTCTGGGGGTTTGATCCGATGACTCTCATTCTGTCGGGATGTGTGTGCATCGCAGTTGAGGCAACTCCTACAGTGGGCGTACTTGGTGCAGAACCAGATTGAAGTGACACATTATCAAATTGACCTGATGCCGTTCGTCGCGAGTGACGACCTGATGCTGGACCAGTTGGCGGTTGCTTCTCTGGAGTTGGAGGTCGTGCAATTTGTTCTGGTTGAGCCCTAGCATCTCTTCCATCACTGCGAGCCGGGCCACTAATGTTGCGACTACCACGGAGATGTCTATCTCTTGGCCCAGAAGGTATGTCCTGAGGCGGTGCGGGATTCAGACGACCGAAACTAGGATCTTGTTGGGGTGCTGGATTCAGTCTTCCATGATTTGGGTCAACTGTGCGGGGATTTGGTGGAGATTGAAAGGCCCCAGATCTGTCATTTCGTTCAAGTGTTCTCTCGGAAGGTCTGTCATTGCGCGGACCAGCAGGAGGAGGTGGGATCTCGTCATTGCGGCCCCGAGAAGAGTGGTTATCTCCAGGCCCTGCGCGGCTTGGTCGATCATCACGTCTGCCGTCCAAGTGGTCGCGGTCGGATCCGTGACTTCTGGGTGGTGACTGAACTCGAGGCCCCCCTCTGTCTCTATCATCACGGTGTCGTCGTGGAGATTCTGAGCGAACATCGGAAGATATGAGTGCAGCGCGCTCAGGATTAATAAGGTCTGGAGAGACATGAGAAATTCTGTCAAGTCTGTCTGGGTTGATTGGTGGTGCACCACGATCTGCTGTGACTCCCAAAGCTCTAGGTGGAGGCATCCCATTCTCACGAGGCATCCTACCGTTGCCGTCGTTAGATCGACCAGAGTTGGCAGCTCTGTCGATATTGGCGTTGTCACGAGATGAATCGGGTGTCCAACGAGGCGGAGGATCAGGTCTTGTACGCTCACGGTCTGGTCCTGGAATCCTATCAGGCAGTCTTCCGAAATCTCTAGCACCAGGCTCACCACGTCGATCAATGCCATTGTATTCACGTGGGCGATCTCCAGGTCGATCCATTCGACCAGGACCCGGGTCTCTGATGTCTCTACGATCAGGGTGTTGTCGGTGTCGATCAAGAGACCGACCTGGGAAGGGAACTTCTGGTCGAGATGGTAGACTGAGTGGACCACGATCAGGCAATACCATGGAGTTATTAACTCTGGACGTATCAGGGCATGATAGAGCACTAGAATGAGATTGTGCCGCTGATTGAGCTTTTGCTGCATTCTCTCTCCGGATTCGTTCTCTTTGGATGAGAACTTCCGATCTCCCATCCTTGGGCTCCGGGGCAGCTTGCGGTGCTGGAGTTGTGGCCGTGGCATCAACAGCAGGTTTTGTAGCTTTAGCGCCAGCGGCAGCGTTCTTGGCATCATCTACTTCGCCATCTTCGACCTCTCCGAGCTTGGGGGTGGATATACTGGTGGGGCTGTAGATGATTAGTCTCGTCCAACGAGTTATCTTGTGAAAAATGAACTGACCTTGCTCGAGAAGGTTGAAACTCTGGTGCTGTAGGCTTCAACGTGGTTTTTGGTGTGGGAGCTTTTGCTTGTGAGGATGGCGTCGAGTTTCCATTTTGTCCTGGTACGCCCTGAAGTAATTTATTAGATTCGGTTTTGTTACGACGAACATGGCAGCTTACCATCGAATGTCCAAATGCCTGGACCAGCACCCAATTATCCATGCGCTTCTTCAACTGAACCAAAACAGCATTGCCAGTGAGTGCAAGATCCTCACGACGTCCCTTCTCCCGTGCCGCAATGGTCTCAAGCTGCTTGATAAAGCCTTGGCCCATGAAATCTATCATGGGGAATACATCTCCGACGGTTTTCAGTACAGTAATTGCATTTCGGATGTGCATCCATTCTGACCCATCCAAGCAGTCACGTAATGCACTATTCAAGGCCTTGTGCCACGCCAATAGGAGGTTCTTGAAGCTCACCGAATTGCTTTCTTCTCCTTCATACTCAAGTAAACCTTTTGGTGTTCCATCGCTGTTCATCGATTTCGCAAATCCAGGCAACGATTTAGTCTTGCCCCATGCTTGTTCTTCATAAAATGAAGCCTTGTTGTGCCAGAGCTGGAGATCAGAAAGTACAAGTTTGAGGAAGCGGCCTAGGTTCTCAGCCTCCCGAATACTACAAGTGAAAATGAGAGTTCGGAGACGGTTGGATTTGAAAATTCGCGAGTATAGAGAAAGTGTTCGGAAGTTTGGGATTCCTTGGTCGTGCAAAAACTTGATCAGGCGGAAGGCAAATTCAGCGTCTGTAGGCGACAAAAGAAGTCGTGGAATGATGCATTTCTCGAGAAACTCGTCGCTGATATCATCCGCTTTGGCGGTAGGTAAGAACCACTGGTTTTTGCCTTTTAGTAGTCTAGCTTTGATGGCGGGATAAGCAGCAATACCGGCGGTCATTTCTGCATGAATCGCCTCCCGATTTTGGCCTAATGTCTTTCGAAGTTCGTCTCTCTTTGCAATTCCCGCACGACTTCGATCGGAACTGTCAGTGATGGCGATTTTTTCTTGATGCTGAAGCTTCTTTAATTCTGCGTGATATAAAACATCAGGGGATCCCAAGTCGCTCAGAGTTGAACCCCAAAATTTGATATAAAAGTCGGGACTCATCGCGTTCCAGGTAGACTCGGGTAGGACTTGCTTGACGGATGTCAACAAAGGATTCATAATATCCCCGTATGCGTCAGACAGCGGACTCGGAGTTTCGTTGGTTGAGGCTGGAGGAGAGGAACTATCTGTCATTTGGACGTCGCCGTGGGTACTACCTTCTCCTTTCGAAGCTTCGCCGTTGATTTTGTCGCCAATCTCACTCATTCCCACATCTCCCTCAGCGTCAGTTTTTGAGCCTTGCTGGGGTTGTTGAGATTCAGTGTTATCACCATTCACAGCCGGTGCTGAGATGTGTGAAATACGGTACTTGAAACTTTTGCGACCGATCAAAAATGCAAGGCGAGGCTCGATGCCAAAATCTGTCAGCATCTGCGCAATCCCTGGGACCTGCTGGTCGAACTCATCATGGTCCAAGTTGCTGCTTAGCAGATCCAAGTACTGAAACAACATTAAATTGGTGTTATCAATCATGGTAGCCAGCATTTTGATATGAGCTTGCGAATCGGCGACCCCATAGATGGCCGATTGTCTGTGTTGGGCGATAGAGATCAATATTTGACCCGCAAGTCTTGTCTCCGTTAGAGCCTTGAGCAGTCTCTTGGCTGTCTTCTCAGATTGGTAACGTCTATCCTGGAGATTCGTCAGAGTCCATCGTCGAAGGGCTGGGCCACCTGTCACGGCTGCAAGCTGAGCATCGTTGAAGTCCGTATCTGGAACAACACCAGCCATTTGCCCAATGAGTTCCTGTAGAATAACCAAGTCGGTGGAGTTTCCATGGTAGAGCTGGTCGTTGACATAGTGGACAATGGGTGAAAGATTCATGATGGAGTATCGCTTGAACACTTTTCCAGTAAATCTCGACAGTGCCAAAAGCCATTTGCTTGGAAGGAGAGCAAACTCGGCATTGTTGCGGTTTCTATCCTTGCCTCCCAATGAACTCATGAGTGACCAGACAAGGACATCATATCCAAGATCAGTGAAATATCTAGCGCATTCAACGAATGTCTCTGTGAGATTGTCATACGCCTCGATCTGACCAAGGGCAACATTAAAAACAACACCGGGCGATGCATAAGCTATCTTCGCGAGTTGTCTGGCCATATGGGTTGTGTTGTCTTTGCTGATCCGTTTCATCGTGCTTTGAGTCTGAATCTTTGTGTGGGCAAAAGCCTTTTTCATGATTGGTAATCTTGAGATTTGTCCCTCATACCACTCGGCGTAAATCGAATATCTGATCGACACCGGATAGAATCTGAGCACGTCATAGACATCATTGACAACACCAGTATTGGCTTGTGTCATGCTGAGAGCTGGCACGAGCAGTCTCTTGAGAAGGTCTTGCCATCGTCCAAGATTTTGTGGAGAGTTGTCCTTCGTCAGACTCATGACACCGATTCTGGCGAGTTTAGAAAGCAGAGGAGCATCCTTGCCAATATTGATGCCTGAAAGGTTGAGAAGAGTACTGCAAAGTGTAAATACATCGTCTACGCTTTGGCAGACGGGAATGATATCTGGCCATTCTTCCCAATAGAATTTGTAAGCCAAGTTCTCACCAACATCATACTTTTCGGGGAACGGCCATCGTAGAAGGTTTCTAGGTGTAACTTGAGCCAGGCGAATTTGGCCTCTGGGCATGCCGCTTTGGTCGGGGTCGACATATTTTTTGGTGGTACAGTCAGAGGAAGATTGTGGTGATGTGGGACGACTCAATGCGTACATATCCTTGATTGAATAGTTTAAAAGGCGGTGGATAAGCGGAAGAATATCAGGATATAATTCGGGAATCCAAGGGAAGCGTCCCAGAATGAACAAGGACTCGGGAATAGCGCCGACTGTGAGAAGGCAAACCAGAAGTTGGATTTTCTGATCTGGGGGATCATCAACATCCTTCACCTCTGCCTCAGCGGTAGCTGGAGCGGCAGTGTCTGATTTCGTTGGAGCATCTCGTGTTCTGCCTCCATTTGGTAGAGTATCGTCAGCAAGAGCACCGGCCATGGTTAAGGCGTTAGCTGCACCACTAGGTCTCGTGAGCTTTTCTTTTTCAGCCAATTCCTTCTCCTTTGCTTCTCTGACCGCGGGCATATCTTCGTCCAATGGGTACAGATGAGGGTAGAGGTCTCTCAAGGAGATGAACCCGATTTTAATGAGTAAAGCAGCCAGATAAATCAAATTAGCCGGGAGACTTTCTCCTTTGTTGCGAGCACTCGAGGCGTAGTAGCGTAATTTGAAACCTAACAATTGGGCTGCAATCCGATTTCCAGAGGGTGGTAAGGTTCCGGTCTCCTCGATCCATTTTCGATCCGCATCCAACTCCGCTTCCGATTTTCCCTCCTTGTTGAGTATTCGGTTTTTACTGTCAGAATCAATCGCTTTTCTACCCCCAAGCTCGAAAAATGCATCCAGGCCAATTTCGCGAGCACGGTTCCAAAAGGCAGTATCTCTCAGGATTCGAGCTGATATGAACTTGTCGTCGTCAACACCTGGAGGCGAGACCGGTATATCAGAACCTGGTAACGCCCACTTTGGAAGTCCTTCCATATCTGTGACATTACTCTGCAGTGGGTTTTTAGGCCACCAGGAACTAACTCGAAGGAATTTGACGAAGAACTTGTATTGCTTGATCAAGAGCGCCGCAAAAACATCCAACGTGATATCCAGAACCCGACCAACATCAAGATCAAAAGTACCAATCAATCCTTTAACTCTCTCAAAGGCATCTTCGACGTGTTCGCTCGTTGCGTAGTCGAGAAATTGTGAGTTTCCTCCGCTAGCCGTGAAAAGCTCGGTTGCCAACTTCGAGTATCCCTCGCTTTCCTCTCGCAGTAAATTGTAGTTTGCCTGTCGATATAGAAGATGAGTCGCCTGTCGAATACCGACGCGAATGAAGGTATCTCTTGTAAGACCAAGATTTTGGAGGAGTTGTGCGTCAAGTATTTGGCGCAAAACATCATGGGATATACCGGTCGAGGCCGTGAATGGTCGCATAGCTGGATTGAAGGGCGGCGGTTCCGCATCGAAGATCATGGACAACGAGTCTAGAAAGAGTGTTTGCGCATCAAATGAGCCAGATGAACCTGCCGCAGGAGCAGCGTCTGGTGCTAGAATCTCCTTGACACAAGTTCCTCCATCCACAGCATCAATTCTGCCATCCAAGCTTGCTCGTGCAAGTTCTTGGAAGATTGAAGCCAGATCCATAGGGTCCTCATCTTGACGTGCCTGTCTGCCAGCTTCAATTACCTCTTGCCGGCCGCTTGTGCTCCAGGATGCAACTCGCTCATCGGTGACAAAGTCATAATCGAAGGGAGCAACATCGCGCTTTACCACGGGACTGGGGACTTCGTAGGCCGCGGTGGTTGGAGTTTGTGCAGCACTGCCAGTTCTCGTCGGCGGAGACATCGGTCCTGGTGTTGGTGTTGCTCTGGCAGAGACCGTGAGCTTATTGGGGTTGTTGCGATCATCATTCCTACTGCGCCCGCCTCGACCTCCTTGCCCTCCCCTGCTTGATCTTCTGTTTCCACCGTCGCGCATCATTTCTGAGTGTCGGCCTAGATTGGTAGTATCGGGTCGATGGGGAGAGGGTCGACCGTCGCCCATGTCACCCGTTCGCTTTCGTTTCACAGGAGCCATCTCCACCACTATCGTCGATTGGTATTAAGTTCTGCGCATACGCGTATGAGTCCAGCTCGCAAGCGTGCCGGAGAAGAAGAGTGCACTGGATGATTTTTGGGTGGTGTCGCGATGCGTAGAGTCGAATGGTGGATGGGTAGAAATGGCGGGTTGAGAAAATCAGAATGCAACAGAGAGCAGCGAGGGTCGAAAAGAAATAGCTGGCTGGGAGGAAAGCCAATGGCGACGGACAGTCTGAAGGTGAAGTCGCGTTTGTCCTTTGACAAATAGTTCGCTCCTCATATGTCAGGTTCCGTGGCCAGGTTCCAAGGTTGAGGCTGCAGTGAATTGCCCACGCTCGTTCTTGGGGTTCTTGGGCTGACGGAGGTTGGCTTGACAAGGCTCCGAGCAGCTCCGAGGGGCTCCGACTAATTCTCCGATATACCCCACAGCTGCTCTTTCGCTACGCCGACACTCGCCGGCGTGCCAGGGTTCAGCCGTTTGTTTGAATAACTCCATATGACTGGATCCTGATGACGTTGGTCATCCCGTACTCGTAGGCTAGTCGCGCTTTGAGATTTCAGAGCCCGAGAGAGCCAGACACCGCTCTTAAATGTATAAATCGACTGGATTTCTGCATCAATTCCTCAGCGGAAAGTTGCGAATATCCCCGGGCTATGGTTATGGCTATGGCTACAATGGATCCGAATCATGAAAAGGCGGGATCCAATGGGACCAAGCCTGCAAGCTACGGTCAGTCACACTCCAGCGAGATTGCTCACTATCCCTCCTCCAACCCATCGCATCGCATCGCATAGACAAGAACAAGAACGACCACTGAATACGTCCAAGAAAGAACGCACCAACAACCCGAGAATCCTTTCGCATCTCTAATCCCCAACCAAACCTTTGCCATCATCCCATCTTTTACTCTCGAATCCGGCGTCACTCTACGAAATGTGCCATTGGCATACAGCACCAGAGGCAAGCTCTCTCCAAATGGTGACAATGCGATGGTCATCTGCCATGCCTTAACCGGCAGCGCAGACGTGAGCGATTGGTGGGGTCCACTACTTGGAGGCGAGGGTCGCGCATTTGACATCTCGAGATTCTACGTCGTCTGTATGAATAGTCTGGGTAGTCCATATGGTACCGCCAGTCCAGTGACAGGTCGTGATGGGACCCCGCAAGGTGGCAGATACGGTCCGGAGTTTCCTCTGACTACCATTAGAGACGATGTCAAGTATGGCTCTACGCTACTTAAGCTTCCACACCAACTAACGATAATCTAGCCTGCATAAACTGCTGCTGGACGATTTGGGTGTCAAGCAGGTTGCCGCCGTTATCGGAGGGTCGATGGGTGGGATGTTGGTATTGGAATGGGCATACTTTGGCAAAGACTATGTGAGATCAATTGTGCCAATTGCAACCTCAAGTCGGCATAGTGCTTGGGGTATTAGTTGGGGCGAGGCACAACGACAGAGTATATACGCGGATCCAAAATACGACGATGGATACTATCCCTTTTCCGACCCTCCTGTCACCGGCCTGGGAGCGGCACGTATGTCTGCTTTGCTCACATATCGAAGTCGCAACTCTTTTGAAGCAAGATTTGGTCGAAATATCCCCGATGCATCCAAGAAGCAGTCGATAGGCGACCAACAACGACCTTCGACGCCCTCTGAAGAACATGTGGCCATACATAACGATGGTCATCGTTCCACACGATCTCCCATTTCTCGAACAGCCAGCCCAACTTCGATTTCCACTAAACCAAATACCAATGGTGCTGATTCTTCAAAGTTTGCCGATCCTCAATTTCATGGTGCGAAATCCGAAACACCCTCCGAGAAGTCTATCACAAAAGAGACGAAGAGAGGAACATCGACCTATTTCTCCGCACAATCCTATCTTCGCTATCAAGGAGAGAAGTTTGTGAAACGCTTCGATAGTAACTGTTATATTGCTATTACTCGCAAACTAGATACCCACGATGTGTCACGATACCGGGTCTCTGCCGATTCCGAAAATCCCATCACCGAAGCTCTTAGCCAAATCCAACAGCCAACCTTGGTACTAGGAATTGAAAGCGATGGACTCTTCACATTTGACGAGCAAAAGGAAATCGCAGCTTCCATCCCGAATGCGCGTTTGCGTAAGATTGATTCTCCAGAAGGTCACGATGCCTTCCTGCTGCAATTTGAGCAAGTCAATAGCCACATCTTGGAGTTTCTGGCCGATGTCCTACCCGATATCATGGGTGCGCCTGGGATCGAGGGTGCGGAGGAGGAAGATTCAAAGGCAGGTGATGCAGCGAAGACAAGTGTCGTCTCTGAGGTAGATGATATCACGGCATGGTAGAAGTAAGCAGTTCCAAGATACTGTATTAAAGATCACCCGAAGTAAATATCACAAGAAGATCGTATTGTTTCCAACCTTCTCTACAAAATTTTACATCTCAATTTAGTATAAGTAAAAGTACTAGCACGAGTACTACAGTAAAGCAAACGGGTGCTACAGCAGAATCCGTTGGAGATCAGACGGGTCACGGAATAGGATAGGACGCCATGCGTTCAGCTTCCCGAAAGTGGTAAATGATGTTGACGTACATACCATGACTGTTTCTACAGTATGACGCAAGCTCCGTGCTGTTCCGTGCTGTTCGGTTCCGTTCGGTACATACGTATAGCATAGCCCTATAGGGCAACGCTACGAGTACGAATACCTACCGTACCGTTTTTGTGTGTGTACAGTATGTGTATGTATGTGTGTATGTTCCTGTGTGCAATGTCGGATTGGATCTAGGGATCCCGCTGTAGGTACAGTACTCGTAACGGGGTCTTGTGGAAGTCGGTCAGGTGCAGTGTTGGAATGTTATGTGTAGATGTAGATGGACTCTCAGGTACTTTCAAGGGAGGGCAGGGGATGGGAGGGAACAGGAGGGGAGGTGAGAGTGGACGAACTATCAGAAGTTTCTGAGTTCTTGAACTCCTGTTCGTACTAGCAGCTGTACCTTGCCCTAGCTCTTGTTGGGTGTTGGACTGGGAGCTGGGAAGTTCCACTTGATTGGAGTAGGGGGTTAAGGGTTGCTTTACCTACTTGAGAACTTTGAAGTACGAAGTACGGTCTGGTTAGATTGGCTAGATTCTCTGGGTAGGTTGATTTGATAGATAGATAGATAGATAGATAGATAGTTACCTAGCAGGATATCTATCTACAACCTCGATTACAATTTGCTTGTTTCTTATACATACATACATACATACATACATACATACATACATACATACATACATACATACATACATACATAAATATACGAGGACATACTTTGAGGCTGTGTACCGCCCCCTCCCCCTCCTCCTACTGTGAGTTTGTGAGTTCGATAAGTAGATAGAGGAAATAGATAGATGACGTAATTTTAAATTCGATTTTGAATTCGATTTTGGATTAGTTAAGAACTAGTTTCTACGGTAGGTACTTTATTAGAGTACTCGAGTACGGACGGGATTTCTCTCGCTGGTTTATATACTTTTATTTTCTACTTCATGTAAGATTACCTACGGTATACGAAGTACGGCCGGTATAGAAGTTTCATATATATGAGAGTTCGATACTATCCATGTTGTTTAATAGGCATCGACTTGATAGCTAGGTATACCGGAAACTCAAAGAATTGAGGTTTCGATTTGGATTTGGATTTTCGGTCAGTCTTTTTTAGGGACTAGTTGAGCGAGGGCTTGAGAGTTTCGAGAGTTTCGAGGGAGGACGAAAAATGATGTTCATCTCGTGTTTTAACGTTATATCATATCATATCATATCGATAAACCAGATACTTTAGTATGATCAAGATTCGAGATAACTTAGATAAGCTGATGTGATGTGATGGGATGTGATGAAATTTTCAAGTTATAACTTATAACTTATAGAGAAACTTATTTGGATACTTCGTCCCAGACATTTAGGTACTGAAATAATTATAACTTTTACATATGTTTCAACCCCGTTCTTCACTAAAGCTACCTACCCTTGGGAAGTTATAATTAATTATAGTACGTCTGGGATGAAGTATCTAGATTGGTAGATTATGATAAGAGAGAGAGGGGGGGGGGAGAGGGTTGGTGTTACGATACCTAGGTAATTAGTCCCGTGGGGGTTTGATGCATGTGAACCTGGAATGGGTCGGGTAATTCCCAGATGGTTCACGTGGGTTGTTGGGATAGATAGAAGATTGTTTTATTTCGGATTATTTTTATTTTTGGAGAGCCTTTTCTTCTTCTTCTTCTTCTTCTTCTTCTTCTTTGTTGGAGATGATAGATTTGTTAAAGAACAACCGATTAATGTGAAAGAGAGATCTCATTTGTACTTGTACTTAAGTACTGGCTGCGGTATTTGGATGCGTCTATGGATCGATTAAGGTGGCTTGCTATCAGTAGAAAAGAGAAAAGGTTCCTTCACGGAAAATACCCAGCTCCCTCTCCCTCTATCTCCTCCATCCTCCATCCTGCCTGTACCTAGGTAGAAAACCCACTTCCAACAGAAATCCTCTCCTTCCAAAAAACAAACTCCTTCAGCTATCATCCTCAAACATTTCAAGACCCTCGGACAAAATCACATCATCCCCAGAAACTCAAGGAAATTACGCGAAAGAAAAGGGGTAGCATACCATCGATCTTCTCTCTCTCTCCCTACGGTTACCTGAACTTTGAGGCTCAATAATAAGACATCGGAACCCTTTTTTTTTTCTGGTACGTGCTGTACATGTATGGATGTGAGTCTCCATGTCTTGTCTCAAGGTGTGTTATGTTGTGTTGTGGTCTTATCGCTCTAATCTCGTCTTTTTCCTCGCATCGCTTTTCTGGATTTAGATTGATTTGGAAGTATAAAAATTTCCTTTCTTTTTGAATTTGGATTTGTTTTTGTTTTTGTTTTTTTTTGGTTACCTTTGAAGGGAAAGTCAAATCTTTTTTGTTGTTGATGCTGATGCTGGGATGGTACTGTATTATACCTAGTGGGCTGGCGCTGGCTGTAAATTTACCTAGCCCTGCCCGTTTGCGAGGTTCCTGAGATGGGGCTTGGCGGGGGTTCGGAGAGGTCTTGATTCTGAAACTGTGCTGGCTCCCGATCGAGGGTCGCTGTATCGGTGCCGTCGAGTAGACTTGGATAAGGGATCTTCTCATTCATCTTCTGGCTCTTGGAGAGGCAGGTGGCATCTGGGATCGTGTTGATAAGGCATATGTCGGAAGGTTCTTGGTATGGACGGACTGGTAACCTAACGGTCACGGTACGATAGCGGTAGGATGGAATTAGCACTAGAGTTCGGTTCGTGTACCTCCCGAGGAATATTCATGGGATGGTGAAGTTTACGCCTCCGTAAAGCTACCTACGCATCAGTCTCATCTTACTTTCCATTGCTATAATTTTAGATTTTAGACACGCGGATTAGGATTAGGCACTCGGTACGTGGTTCTGCGTTCTGCGTTCAGCATGCCATTTCTGTACTGTACTGTACTGTACTGTACTGTACTGTACTGTACTGTACTGTACTGTCGTCGTACTCTGGGCGGCGCGGACCGCGTGGTTCTGTTCTGTATACGGTAGCACCCAATGATGAATAGCTGTGTACGCAAGCAACGGAATTGTTATTGCTATTGTGGCTACGTGTCGACCAATGCCGCAATTTGGGAGGCTCCGTGTGAATCTGACGAGAGATCTGGTCATCTGTGGGAGAGGCAGGGTGCTGTGAGTACTTGCGAGTATGCTATTTCTACAGTAGGTAGGCTGTATGCTACTGTATGCTACACCATGCTACTGTATGCTACACCATGCTACACCATGCTACACCATGCTACACCATGCTACACCATGCTCCTCTCCTGTATGCCCACTCGAATCTGCTGCAAGTAAGCTCGCCCACTCGAGGTCTGCTAGGCACTTAGGCACCTAGGCAACTAAAACCGAAGGTACGAAACTCTACAAGCCTTTTGCTTACCTAGCTAGGCCTAGTTCCCCTCGACAGACTAATTTAGTAATTGCGTAATGGACCCCCTCGACCTCCACATGCGAACTGCCCACTGCAAACTGCCCACTGCAAACTGCCCATTGCCAACGGCCCATTGCCCAGTCGGCAACGGTAAGAGCTACAGGTAAATTACAGCTACAGTACAGCTACAGTACAGCTATCAGCCCTTTCCCCTTCCTTCCTCCCAGCTCATCCAAGGTAATCAATCTCCCTCGTCTTGCTCGTCCCCTCGTCTCTCGTCCCCTCGTCCCCTCGTCCCCTCGTCCCCTCGTCCCCTCGTCCTTTCCTCAGGCTCTATTCTAGCTCTAGCACAGGCACTGGTTCTGGCTCTGGCTCTGGCTCTGGCTCTGGCTCTGGTTTCAGCAGAATAAGTTTTTGTTGATCGTTGCTTCCCCGTAAATCTTACTTCGAGAAAACATCCTTTTATGGCACTTTCCGTACGGCCCCTGGTACCGACTTTGAGCCTCTCCTTGCCTCTCCTTTCCTCTCGCCGAGTTCTATAAGACGAGCTCGCTTTTCCTGTGTTTCTCGTCTAGACACCTTCTTTTCTGCAATTCCCCTCATCCACCCCTGCTTCATCTTCGACCGGTTGCCTCATTCGACATCGACAGCCCCCTTCACCATGGAGTCGATCATGCTACCTTCGCCCGTGGACGTCCTTCACCACACCTCGCCAGTGCAGGAAAAAGAAGCCCTCTCCTCCAAGAACCAGACACGTCTCTCCTCCTCCATCTCGTCGGCCTGCGAAAACTCGTGCAATTGGGGGAGAAGAAACCGTCATGGCTCGTGGCTGCACTCACTGGGTTGTCTAGGCGTGATGTGTCTGGCACCACTGCTGGTCATCTTCTACTTCATCACCCTCAACCACTTCCACGGATCCATCTCACTCTCCTCCAAACTGCTCCTCGAGATCGGTCCGCTCTCCTTCTTCCACGTCTACTTCCCACAGGTCTCATCCAAAGCGACGTTCGGTTATACCGTCTGGTATCTCTTCCAGGTCGCCCTCTACTTGGGCCTTCCTGGTCAAATCAGCACAGGCCAACTCACTCCCGCCGGCAACCTTTTGAAGTATAAAACGAATGGTCTGTCCGCTTGGATCGTCACCCATGTTCTGTTCTTGGGGCTAAGCTGGATTGGCATCTTGGACCCGGCCATTTTGGCGAAGAATTGGGAGGGCCTGGTGGTCGCCGCCAACGTGTGGGGTTTTATCTTGACAGGGATTGCGTTCTTGAAGGCTTGTTACTTTCCAACCCATGAACGAGACCGAAAGTTCAGTGGTGAGTGATGAATCCCAACAGTTTTCCCCTTTTTGGCGGTGGTAAAAGGGGTTGGAAAAGAAAACGCGAGTTTTGCGGCTAATTCGTGCAAATAGGTTCCAGGATCTATGACATGTACATGGGGATTGAGCTCAACCCTAGAATTGGGGATAAGTTCGATTTCAAACTTTTCACCAATGGCCGGCCTGGAATAGTTGCTTGGACTCTGATGTAAGTTTCTCAACACTTCCTAATTTCTTATTCAGTTTGACGTTTCCCTGCAACCAATTCTCCTCTCATTTCGGGCCATATCTTCGTATCAGCGAATTCCACGGAATTCGGATCATAATTCTACGGATCCCAAATTAGATGAGGTCCCGTTTTTACTTGGCTTCAATCCTTATCGCCGTCGTTTTGGTAGCGATATATCAAAAATGATACATCACGTGTTCTGGCCTTTTTGATGCCTAATTCTCACAAGAATGTTGCAATCGAAACATCCGTTTTGACAACACGATTTCACGTCTGAGAGAGTTCTCTTTGCAGGGGTTCAGGACCTCAAAGAGCCCTCGAAAAATGAAGATTTACAACAAACCTCTAAAACACCACTAACGCTCATCTAGTGATTTCTCCTTCATCGCCTACCAATATCAACTCCACGGCTACATCACCAACTCAATCTTGATCTCCACCCTCCTTCACACTTTCTACGTTGTCGACTTTTTCATCAATGAGGATTGGTACCTCCGAACAATTGATATTTGCCACGATCATTTCGGCTTCTACCTCGCCTGGGGTTCCTCCATCTGGCTCCCATTCATGTACACCCTCCAAACTCAATACCTCGCCCAAAACCCTTACTCTCTTTCCACTCCTCTTGCAACTCTCATCACGCTCCTCGGTCTTTCCGGTTACGTCCTATTCCGTTGCGTCAATCACCAAAAAGATCTCGCGAGACGCACTCGTGGTGATTGTAAGATCTGGGGTAAGCCAGCGAAGATCTTGACAGTGAGATATAAGACCAAGGATGGGGAGGAGCATCAGAGCTTGCTGCTAGTGAGTGGATTTTGGGGGTGGGCCAGACATGTGAATTATGCTGGAGATTTGGTGTTGAGTGCTATGATGTGTGCTGCTGCGGGTGGTGGAGGTGATTTGTTACCTTGGACTTATTTGATTTTTATGGGGGTATTACTGGTACACAGATGCTGGAGGGATGAGGAGAGGTGTAGGGAGAAGTACGGACCTGGATGGATTGACTATTGCAAGACGGTTAGATGGGTTATATTTCCCGGGATATATTAGGCGCTTTCATTAGAAGAGGAGAAAGAAACAGGGGCTGGACTGGTCTGGATTGAATATGGGGGTTTATGGATAGCGTGTGGTATGGCTTTTTTGTGGTATCATCCACGTTCTTATTGGGTTATGAGATGAAGAAAAGAATCTCTAGATAGTGTTTTTGGGTGGGTGGGTAAGTAAGGGACCTATTCATTCGTGTTCTGCTGTAAAACTGGAGAGAGAGAGAGAGAGAGAGAGAGAGATAGAGATGTATAGATACTGTATTTTTGTTTTTGATTCTGTTTTTTGGATGATGATAATGGCGTGATTGATTGATTGTGTTCCTTGTTTTTATAATGTAGGTTGGTTGACGGTTGGTGGTTTTATGTGTATCAAGGCAGTTCATATAGACCAAGTTAGCAATGAAACCTTGTTTTTTTTTTCACTTCGGATTATTTAATTTGTACGAATATTTGGATTTATACATTATACGAGTAGGGTCTAAAGCTAAAGGTAACTAGGTAGAACAAGGATCTCAATATTTTCGATTCCGACTTTTGATATTAGGTAACAGCGTAAGAAAGAAAGAAATACTCAGCTAATTAAGTATTGTATACACGAGTAGTCAGATTACTGGAGTTACTGTAAGTTGAAACTTGAATGAGTAGGTACTGTATGATTAGGTGATTCCATTGAGATGAGATGAGATGAGTTTGAGTTTGAGTTTGAGTTTGAGTTTGAGTAGTGGATTCAACTACGAGTACTGAAACTTAAGTAGTACTCGAGTAGTTCGTGATATGGAACGTGACTAGGTACTCTATGATACAAGAAAATAGTATATGTATATGCCTGGCCCGGATATAGGGGTCCTGGGCGAGGCGAGGCGAGACTTGTTTAGAGGAGGGATATTGGTATCCTAGCTAGATATATAAGGGTGAGGTCGGCCTGAGTAGTTTGACGAGTTGGGTTGAGTTGAGTAGGTGGTGGTATGTATACTACTCTACTTCAGTCAACTCAAATCATTTCTCACGCTATGTACTGTGACAGTGTGTGAGGTGAGATGCGTGGAAGGTGTGATGTTGAGGATTTGGAAATGTGGGAATGGTTAGGGATAATTACTTTAATTTACTTTTTTCCCCTTCTTTTTTGGAGGAGAGCTCAAATTATTCCCTCGGATGCTTACTTTCCTCTCCGTATTACATTTGCTGTAAGATACACATACATTGGAAAGATTCTCAAACCTTTGAAATACAAACCCTACCCTACCTAGTACCTACTCATACATCCCCCCCTCCCCCTCAAACATACAATACCCCCCTAAACAGCCTTCTCCCTCAACCCACTCAACCTCTCAAACCGATCAACACTCATAACAAACGTCCCCCGTCCCCCCGTCAAACTCCTAAGATGCCTCAAATACCCCACCATCTCCTTCAACGGCACCCTGGCCGTAACCTGTCTCAATTGCCCGGGTCCCTCCTTTCCATCCCCAGAACCCGATGCAAAAGGGTCAGGCGGTGCATAAACCCTTTTCACATCAATGATCCCCACTTCCGAGTCGTTCCCCTCGTTCTCAAGGGAGAGCACGTGGCCGCCCCGCGCGGAAGAGATGTCGTGTACGATGGCGCCGAGGGAACCTTCGTTGCAGGAGATGAGGACGTTCATTACGGGCTCCATGAGCCCGATGTTGGAGGTGTTGTGGAGTTGTGTGAGGGTTGCGGTTACGGCGAGGCGGGCGGCGGAGGAGATTGCTGCGGGTGTTGTGTCCGCGCCGAAGATGTCGGTTGAGGGGTTGAAAAGGAGCGTTATGTGGCTTGTGTGGAGGGGGAAATTGCGTCGGGGACCTCGAGCTAGGGCTGCTACGGCGCCGTTTATTAGAGCGGTGCGGATGGTAGGGAGTGGGAGGGAGGGAGGGAGGGAGGAGCTTCCTAAAGGTCCGTCGGAGGGGTTGGAACCGGGGATTTGGAGGGTGATGTGGTTCCCGTCTTGTTCGATGGTGGAGTCTGGTTTGGGAGGGGCGAGCTCATCGTAGGGTTCGATGGTTGCGGTGCATGCTGCTTTACCTTTCTTTCCGGCTACTTCGCGGTCGAAGAGGATGGATTGGGGTGAGGATGGGGCGAGGACACATTCTCGGTAGCTGATTTCGATGTTGCCCATTGTGGCTTTGGCTTTGAAGTCGTTGACTAGTCGGTCTCGCGCGATTTCGAGATGGAGTTCGCCCATGCCGCTTAGTAGCATTTGACCTGATTCATCGTCGATATTGACGTGAAGACTTGGATCTTCTCGAAGTAACATTTGTAGAACTTCTCGAACATTTCGCTCTTCACTAAGGCTATGCGGTTCGATAGCAGCGAAGAAGACGGGAGGCGGGACATCGATGGGACGTAGCTGGAGAGTGTTTAGTGGTGCTGGGGGCCCTGATTTGGGATTAGTTCCTGAATATGAGATTAAAGTATCTCCAGTTCGAGCGTGTTTTAGTCCGGATATAACACCAATCTGCCCAGCGGGTATGTGCTGGATCTCTACGGCATCCGAAGCTTGCATCTGCAGGAGTCGTTGAGCTCGCTCGGTAACGTGTAAATTTGTGTTCCATATGTTTGAATTTCGCTTAATGGACCCGGAATACACACGTATGTAAACCAGAACACCACGCTTCGGGTCGTTGACGACTTTGAAAGCTAACGCGCAAGATTCTATCTGTGTTACCAAGCTTTTTGAGGAGTGCGTCTGTTTTGCTACTTGTCTGTCGCCTGGTGTGGATAGCGAAACACGACCATCAAGCAAGTCTGACAGTGAGCATTCTTGATCACCTAGACTGATTTCTGGGTCTGGTCTTTCTGTTGGATCGGGTAGGTAATCGTCGATTGCATCGAGAAGAGGCTGAACACCAATATTTCGGAAACTGGCTCCAGCGAAGACTGGAATCAGTCGCCCCGAGCCGTCGATAATGCATTTTCTGATACTATCTCGGATTGCTTGCGCAGGAATTTTCAACACATCGTCGTTGTATTCCAACCATGTAGATAACAGGTCTTCATCAAATTCGCAAAGAGATTCCACCAAAGCAATTCGTGCCTTGACAAGTTCATCTCGTAGACCAGGATCCTTTTTCGATAAAGCGTCCAAATCATATGTTTGAATGAGTTTACCATCGCCTCCTTCTGACCATTCTAAGCCAGAAAGATTGATGGCATCTCCCACACCGGTGAAATGGCCTTTCCCACCAGCCCACCAAGGAATCTGGCATACAGCTGGCCATCCACGGAGTCGTGAAGCAACTTCTTTGACAGTCCTTTCAAACGCAGCGCCATCTCTGTCAAGTTTATTGACAAAGGCAATTCTCGGAATACTATACTTGTTGGCCTGGGCCCAAACCTTCTCAGTTTGTGCCTCGACACCAGCCACACCATCAAGAATGCAGATAGCGCCATCCAAAATTCTCAATGATCTCAGAACCTCGAACGTGAAGTCTGCGTGACCAGGGGTGTCAATGAGATTGACCGTATGTGACACATGGGACCTCGGCGAATTGCCTTTGCTGGATGCTCCTGCTCCCAATGGGGGCCAATGGAAAGTCACAGCAGCCGATTGAATGGTGATTCCACGAGCTCGCTCTGCTGGGAGGAAGTCGGTTACGGTGGAACCATCGTCGACATCTAGGTTAATGCTTAGCTTGAGTGTTGTGAGGATTGAATATGGAAATGAGTTAGAATGAGAGAGGAAATTGAAGACTAAATTTCATAGAATTTGACATGATAGGACAAGTTGGAAATAGAAAAACATGACGAGGTTGATTTGAGAAGGTTTCAAGTATTGATATAGTACCTCCTATTCGACGTGTGTAGCCACTGTAATAGAGCATGCGCTCTGTGGTGGTAGTTTTTCCCTATTCGAATCATCAGAAAGTCAATTTATGTTCAAATCCAATCAACTCACGGCATCAATGTGTGCTATGATTCCAATATTCCTTGTTCTTTTCACATCTGGCTCATGCTGTAGACTGCTTGATTGCCGAAGCCAGATATTTGAGCAAAATTGACCTCTGCGGCGAATGATGAGAGATTTGAAGCTTGGTTGCCATATCAAGCAACCCTTTCTCATAACTAGCGAACTCATCGCTTAGTAGTCGGCCGACTTTTGAGTTGTTGGTGTTGACGAGAGGTCACCAAAGAGCGCAGAGCGGCACCCGCTCGGTGGCTGAATTTTGGTGTGTTTTTCTTGCCCCCAAAAATACTCGTAATGACAAATCATAGGACCATCAAAAGGAAATTATTGAGATACTGGAAGATTCTCGTATCTGATGCCATTCGGAGCTGTCGATAGCACGCAATGAAAACAATTGGTGTCGGATGCTTCTATGCCGCTTAGAGAATGGCATCGCCTGTTTTTATGCCAAGCCTTTTCTGATAGCCACATCCACAGCCACAGCCACAGCCACAGCCACAGCCTGCCACCCGCTGTTGTGTAAGGGTGGTTTGATTAAAGACTCAGCTACGGGTGCCTAGGGCATAGATATACCCGGAAAGTTAACTAATCTAACTAGTCCGATTTAGGCCTTAACAACTATCTCCTCCAAAGGACAGATAGTTATTATAACTATGGATAACTAGCTATAATCCTACTATTCTATAAATCTTCTTAATAGCTATACTATAGTAGTTTTATTCTCTTAGATAATATTAGAGAATTTCTAATAATACCTATAATAATATTTTCTTTTAAACCTTTAGTTAGTAAATAAATAAATATATACCTAAGTAATATAAACTCTATAATCTTATAATTACTATTCTCCTTTACAAAAAAACTTTCTCTCTTCTATTATTCTATCTCTAATAAATATATATTACTTAACTATTAATATTTAGTTATTTCTTACTTATATACTATTATAAGTCTTTATATTAAACTTTTCTAAGTTATCTCTGTTAGTCCTAGAAGAAGAAGTATTTATATTAAAGGTAAACTATTTATTATTATAGTTTTTTAGTACCTATATCTTATTCTCTTTCTCTAATAAAGTACTATTTATACCTTTCTTAGTCTCCTCTTCTAGTTAGTTTTACTTTCTCTTCTTTGCTATAGTAATAGAGCTTTTAGTTATAGCTCTCTTCTTCTATCCCTTCTCTAAGTTATAAACCTAAGTTAAGAATCTCTTAAAATTAGTTAGGTTATAAGTCTCTAGTAACTACTTCTCCATATCCGAATAGTATTTATTTATAGCTTTTTGTTCTATAGCCTTTAGACTAGCGATCTACTCTTTATACTCTATAATTAGATCTCTTAAGTTATTATCTCTTATAGTACTAGCTCTCTTAAAGAAATCCTTATCTACTTGAACTCTCTTCTTCTACGAATTATATATACTCTTTATCTAAGTCTTATATATATTTTTATAAACCTAACTTACTACTTATATTACTTTAATAAGTCGGTTATTATTTATAGCTAGTACCTTTTAAGCTTCCTTAATCTCTTTATATATAGTACTTACATAAGCTTTTCTCCTTCTACTATTACTAGTAAAGGTACTACTTATACTTAAGCTAAAGGTAATAGTTAGTACTAACTTACCTACTACTACTTTTAATACTATAGTAAACTATCTATTTTTATCTTAGAAACTTTATATATATTTTAGGTATATTCTTAACTCTCCTCTAATAATAAATAGGTCTAGGAACTTTCTATAGAGCTCTATTTTTATAAAATCTTTTATAAGTATATCTAGCTTTTTTTTATAAAAGAACTACCGTTTCTAAAGCTTTCTTATTCTTCTTAAATAATCTAATACATTTCCTAGTAATTCTTTCTTAGGTATTAAAGACCTTTATAGCTTATAGCTTTCTCTTTCTTACTAGTAAGTTAATTAGTATTACTTTCTATTAATCTATTAAATATATCCTATTCTCTTTAGGAAGTAAATAAGCTCCTAGTATATAACTATTTATTAGAACTAGGCTTATTAGCGAGTCTTTATTTCCTAAATCTAAAATTTAGTTTTTATTAATTTTACTAGTTATACTTAGAGGTTTGTTTTTACTATTCTTATTATTAGTCTTTTTATCCGCCCTTCTTAACTTTAGAATAGCTTTCTTTAGAGAGGCATTACTAATATTTACTGTATTTTTTTCTCTTATCTTCTTTATAAGTACTTTTCTAATAATATTCTTAGGTATTATAAGCAATTCCTTATTTAGAGTATCTATCTCCTCTTTACTTACTTATTCGGCAAATATTACGTTTATTATAGCCTTGTAGCCTACTCTCTTTATAACGTCCTCCTACTTAGGTTCTAGACGCTTTATTTCCTTTAACTACTACTTTATATCTATTACCTAATCCTCCTTCTTATTACTAAACCCTATATTATTAGAGCTCTCTATATTAACTATAGGGTTATAATTTAAGTCCCTTTCTAAACTCTTATCTATACCGCCTTTGTTTATAAGCTTTCTACCTTCTAGTACCTAAGGTTCATAACTCTAAAACATCTTTTTATAAAAAGCCTTAAGATTGAACTTAGCTTTTAATAACTTCTAGATTACTATAGTTTTTAGCTTATAGTTATCTATCTTAATACTATCTTAAGAATATACTCTTTTTATCTTATAGTAGTTCTTATAATCCTTTTAGACGTCTATTATATCTCTATAGACTTTCTTTCTCTAGAATATATAGCGATTACGCTTATATAAGAATGGACTTATTAGAAGTTTTATTAGAACCTTCTTAACTCTATCTTTAATAAGTTCGAAAAGTCGTTTTTACTTAGCTATAAGGTCTAGCTATTTATAAATATTAGACTAACCTAAGTTTCCTTTAAGAAAGTCTAGGGCCTCTATAGTCTAGGCTACTAATATTATATATATAACCTAACTACCTGCTTTAGATTCTATAGCTATATATCTTAGCTATTTACTTATATTAAGAAGTTCTACTTTAAAATATAAGATCTATTTATAGATTATCTTCTCCTTTTACTAGACTTCTATATTTCTAAAGTTTTTAAATACCTTAACTATCTTACTTCCCTTATAATTCTAAAAGTATAGCTATATATAAATATATTCTAGCTTAATAACTTAGTTTATAACTACCATTCTTATATTAGTAACCTTATTTATATACTAAGTAGGTATAGGCGATTTCGGAATTAGTCTAGCTCTCTACTTAGTAAAGATAGGTTTTCGGGACGCTACTTCTTCTAATATTATACTATTATTTAAACTAGAGAAAGAGAAGGTTATCTAGTAGTTATAGCTCTCTATTTATATAGTATTTAGACTAACTAATAGTTCTAAGTACTATAGACTCTTACATTAATATTATACTACTTTAGTCTAGCTCTATCTATTAAAATTGATACTATTATAAGGTAGTATTCCTCTAGAGTTAGGTTTAATATAAATATAGTTACTAGTATATTGCTCTAATAAATTAAGGGCTTCTCAGATAAGTATAATCTTCTCTATTAGCTCCTTAGTTAGTTCTTATCGATTTTCCTTCTTAAGTAATATCTTCTCTCCTATTAAATAAGACTTATAGTATACTCTGTTTTCCTTTTCTATAAATAAGAAGAATCTATACTACTTCTTATAGTAGACTAATATAACTATACTTTTATCTATTATACCTTCTTTACTTTTAGAGTCTACTTAGTCGAAACTCTATAGAAATACTAGATTAATAGTACTATTTATAATCTAAGTGTTTTTATTAATTTCTTCCTATAGGATTTAATATTTAGTTTATATTCCTAGAGAAACCTACTAGATTATAAAAGAGGTATTCTTAATTTCTTTACTTTTGATACTAAGGTTTACTAGTATATTCTTTCCGTCGATCTAGTAGTCTATATTAGAGTTTAACTCTTCTTCTACTATAGTCGAGTATTATAAATATAATAAAGATTTAGCTTTCTTATACTCCTTTACTCTGTTATTAATCTCTACTTTTACTTTCTTTTTATAGGTATTATAATATTTAATTAAGCCTCTTTAATATATTTAGTAAATCCTAAAGTTTTGGTAATTAATAAAGTTAATATTAAAATATTAAGGATAAGGTTAGAGGGAGTTAATATTATAGTAAGAGCTTTAAGTCTTCGTATTTTACTTAGATTTACTTCTTAAGTTTACCTTTATATCTATTACTCCTTATATATATACTTTAGCTTAACTATCTATAAGTAACTTAACTACTTTAAGTAATAAAAGATAAATAATAAATTCCTAGACCTTACCCTTATCATCTCTAAACTATAATATAGTCCTTTTTTAAGCCCTTATTAGCTTTTTTACTATAGCTATATAACTAATATTAATACTTATCCCTTCCTAAAAAAAAACTTCTTTAAAACTAGTAAAGGTTAGAAAAGATCTAGACTAACTATTAAGGCTACTAAATCTACCTTCTTCTTCCCCTAGTAATTCTTATCTAGTTACTTATTTATTTTATTTACTACCTTCTAATATTTATTTAAATCCTTAGAATTTAGAAGATTATCTACCTTTCTTCTCCATAGTTTAGGTAGTATTTCTTAGTATATTAAACTCTTTTCCTTTACTTTTTCTTCCTTAACTATCTTTATAAACTAAAGAAGGTTTACTTTTATCTTATTATTTATTTATACTACTAACTACTAGTCCCCTAATACTTTACTATTAACTTATTATTTAGTAAAGAGCTTAATATAGTTTATATAAAAGTAACCTAGATACTTATTTGTATTAAGGTCCTAGACCTAAAATAATACCTTGTTTATTTTCCCTAGTTTTATA
Organism: Hymenoscyphus albidus; assembly: GCA_911693285.1. NCBI lineage: Eukaryota > Fungi > Ascomycota > Leotiomycetes > Helotiales > Helotiaceae > Hymenoscyphus > Hymenoscyphus albidus. The sequence goes on along the minus strand of CAJVRM010000156.1, from coordinate 61,058 downwards.
ACTTGATATAGTCCTAACTAATATAGTTCTAGCTTATAGAACCTTTATTTATCTTACAGTAACGTTTAAAGAAGGATTAAGTTACCTACCTTAGGAATAGGAAATTACTTTTTATCTTTCTAAGGTGTCACAAATCACGTGCTAGCACGTGAGGAGTTAGTCCAGACGGGGTTCTGACAGGACAAACACATCATGGCTCTTATAGCAAAAAGGGATCGCTTAGGTTAGTTAAGCGATCCAGGAATTTCTTTGTATACAAGTCACGTGATATATGCAGGTCGACTTCTCGCCTGGTCGAGAAGTCGATTATCGACTATGTCGACAGTCGACATTGTCGACTTCAGGAACACGAAGGTTCTATATAAGACTGGCACGTCTGCCATTAGATAGGAGCTTCGTGCTCAACTTAGTTATCAATCTTATCATATTAGTTTGACATCTTTGATACAAGTAACGAGTTCACTTCCAAGTGAACAACCCGATAGTCTTCTTCTTATCATAGCATACCAACCAGCGAACACCCAGCCAAGTTTAGTTAGCCAGTTTGAGTATTCGTTACATAAGGTTACTCTATTTAGCTCTTTAACTATAGATAGTTAACTATATCTCTAGTCTTATCTAGTTTAGCTAACTAGGCCTTATAGTATTTAGCTACTTAAGGAAAATCCTCCTTCTTAATTACTACTACTACCTTTTCTAAATAATATCTTTAATTATTTCGCTTCTTAGTAATAATTCTATAGGTTAGTCTAGCTTTAAATATTATAGATTCTAACTAAATATAACCTCTAAAGAAAAGAAACTATATATATAGATATCTCTTATATTTAGTAAGGTAACTACTCTCTATAGGTACTTATTCTATTTAAAGATAGCTCCCTAGTTATTCTAAAGTTCTACTCTTAATCCTTTTAGAATTAGCTTTACTATAGATTCTACTAGGCCTACCGATTATAGATATAAGACTAGGGCGAAATACTATTAAACTCCTTCTATTTTAAGTTTATCCTTAAATAGTTTTATAGTAAAGTATAAGCTATTATCTAAGTATCTTACTTAAAACCAACTAAAGCTAGGTACAATATAGTCTTATATAAATCTTAGTATATTTACTAATATTACCCCTCTCTAAGCCTCTACGATTATTAACCGCGATATATAGTCTACCAATATAACTATAAACCTAGTACCTAACTTTACTACTAGTAAGATAGGCCTTATATAGTCGAAGCCTACTAGGTTAAATAGCTATAAGTAGAGGATAGGTAATAAGCCTTTTGATAGCTTTAAGAGTCCTAATATTTAGTAATTTATATATATTTAGTAATACTAAATAATATCTCTACTCTAAGATAGCTAGTAAAACCTTCCTAGGGCTTTTCTTAAATAAATATTCTCTATAAAATACCTATATATATTATAGAGTTAGTATAGTACTATAGGGATATATTCCTTTCAAATATAGAAGAATAGTTCTCCTAATTACTCTTTATATACTAGCTTTAGAAAGCTAGGTTGTTCTCCTTTAATTAGAACTAGAGATAATACTTATCTTTTAATAAGTTTCCTTCCTAATTTAGATAAAGTACTTATATCTTAGATTTCTAAGGATAACTTATACTAGATAGTATCTCTATACTATAGGTCTTCTATTTATTTCTTCTATAGTACTCTATTTTCTATATATTAAACTTATATTCCTTCTTTTTTTTTTATATACTTTAAAAGGGCTATAAGCTATCTCTCTATTACTATTTAGTCCTTAGTTCTTTTTAACTATAGGTATTTAAGCTATTAGAGTATTAATATTTATTATATAGAATATAAATTCTTTATGTCCTAGCTTAAACTTATATACTAATACCTTAAAAATTCTTAATAGGCTATTAGCTACTATTAATAACTTCCCTAGTATAATAGAGTTTAAAGCTATACTCTACTATTTTTAGTTACTATTTAATAAGTTTTCCCCTTATATTATCCTCTTTAAGGACCGATAAAAGCGCTATATAATCTATATAGAGCTTTATTAGGAATCTAGATCCTAGTATTAACTATCTTATTTCCTTAAGACTAAGAACTATAAGTACTTATCTTTTAGTAGTATAATAATTTTATTATTATATATTAAATATAAAAGATATATATATTACTACCTTTATGTTTTCTAGTAAATTTAGGGTAGCCTATAACCTAGGGGCCTTATTCTTTAGTTAGAAAAGTACTCTTTTAGGTCCTATTTCTAAAGTATCTATTACTAAATAATATTACTTATTCGGGTCCCCTATTATAATAGTATTCTTATATACTACTTGTTGTATAATCTTAAATACTTACTAAACTTCCTTTTTTTTAAAAAAAATCTACTACCTTTCTCCTTTACTATATTTTCTTTTTCTATTTTTCTCCTAATATTAGTAATTTTTAAAAAAGTATATTATTATTAACTTAATAATTATTATCAAGTCTACTTATCCTAGGATGAAAGACTTTATAAATAGTAGTAAGAAATAGAATCTCTCTATATCCTTTATATAAGTAGGTATAGGAAAGTCTTATATTATAGTAACATAATCTAGTAAAGGTCGTAGTCTACCCTCTACTAGTCTATAATAGCCTAAGACTACTAGCTCTAGTATAAAAAACTAAGTCTTTTTTAGATTTAAGTTTAGGCCTACCTAAGCTAAGTAGAGAAAGTAATATATACTAAGAAACTTAATTAGCTCTTTAAACGTTTTTACTTCTCTTATATTATTATTTATATAGTAAGTAAAGAATATATTCTCTATTACTTTTATAAGTAAAGGTTTAGGATATAGTTCTAGTATCTCGGAGACTTCTAGGTCTTTTAGATAAGAGTATATATATATAGTCCCTACTAGTCCTTATTCTATAATACTATAGTAAAACTATCCTTATATTATCTAAAAGACTATTTTATACCTATCTCTCTCTACTAATAGTACTACCTAATATCTATTTAAAGTATTAGCTTAAAATAGAAACTTTATTTCTAGTATTACTACCTACTATAAGATAGGTTCTTATTATTTTACTAGATATTATAAATTAATTATTATATTATTTAGTAGTATAAAATTATAGACTATTTATAAAGAACTATTACTCTTCTTAGGAAATTTAGTTTTTATAGACTAAGGAGACTTATACCTTATTACGATTCCCGCCTTCTCTAGTACTAGTAGTATATCTTTTTAAAAAGCTACTTCTTTAGGATTATATAAGCTAATCACTACTCTCCTTAGAATGATATCTTAATAGGTTAGAATAGTATACTCTAATAGTATATCTTTAATATTTATTATAAAAAGGTCTTTCAATTAAAAGTATAACTTTCTTATAACCTCTTATTTCTTAGAAGTATCTATATACTCTACTATTATATTTTTAATTATATCCTTTTACTTAAGCTATTTATTTAATATTAAAAGATCTACTACTTAGTCTAAAGGCCTATAGTATTCTATCGGCCTATAATTTATAGGAAATCTATATTAGCCTTAACAATATATATCCTCCTTAGCTAAGTATTTTTAGGAATTATTCTATATCTACTAATATAGTCTATTAACTATAGATCTTAGCTCTAGAAGTATCTTCCTTCCTATCTTTATATAGTCCTCTATATAGACGCTATTATTCTTCTTATTTATTCCCGTCTATATATACCTATTTATATATCGGCTATTAGGCTTAAGTATTCTACTTATTATAGTTACTAATACTTCTAAGGTAAGAGTTATATCCTAGTCTACTACTTAAGAAAGGTTATAAAGGTTTATTAATTTAGCTTATCCTAGGTCCCCTTTATATTCTAGATTTAGCCTATCTACTATAGTATCTACTTTAGTAATATATCATTTTTTACTAGTTGGTTAGTATCCTATATACCTTCTAATTATATTTTTTACCTTTAATCAAGGCGTCTATAAGTTCCTCTATCCTTTTAGTCTACTCTCTATAATCTATAAAGCCTCCTAATCTAAGCCTATCCTCTACTATAGGTTTCCTTTTAGATTTAATAAACTTCTTATTTATTTACTATAGTTAGTTTAACCTATTAAGATATACTTAAGTTCTTATACTTTTCTTAATAGTTACTTTTACTAGTAGTTACTTTTATATTAGACGTTAGGTATAAGTCAAGGAGTTTATAAATACTATTACTATTCTCCTCTAGATCTTTAGTAGGCTAATTAGTAATAGTTATGAAGTCTAAACTACTTATCTATTACTATTTAGGTATACCTAGTCTTTCTTTCTAGTTCGTATTAATGTGACGGTTATGGTCACGAGGGCTGGATGTCACATGCTCGCTTAGCGAGGCGCTAGCGCGCACGACCTGTATTTAGTTCCCAGCTCTCTCGAGCTCTCCTTCTTTCCTCGTCTTTTGTCCTAAGAATAGAGTGTTAATTGTTCTGAGTTCTACCTGAAGCACGTCTGTCACATTACAAAAGACCCTTAGTTGAGGCTAAGTATCCCAGGTCTAAGTTCACGTTCACGTCCAAGTTCAGGTCCACGATCTTACGTCTCAATTCTCACGATTTCTACCACTTTCTTGTGCGCAAGAACCCTACACTTTACAACACGACGAAACCTCTTCTTTTTTCGACTTCTCTACAATGGATGCCCTTCAAGTTCAGTCCGCCATCGCTGAGTTGCAAGCTGAAGTCCAGCGACAGCGCGACGAGATTCACTTACTCCGGTCAAGAACATCCGCAAAGCCTAAACCTTCCCTCCCAGACCCTGACAAATTCACTGGCCAGGCTCATAAATTCGACACCTGGCTTCCCTCAATCAAAGCAAAGCTACGAGTCGACGGTACAGCTATTGGAGACGCTATTGCGCAGTTCTACTACGTCTACCTCAACCTTGACTCCCACGTCCAAGCCATGGTCCTTCCACAGCTCTCTCAAGCAGAAGACACCCAAAGCTGGGACTACCAAACAATCCTCGAACAGCTCGCGCGCGTGTACGACAATCCAAACAAGGTACAGGAGGCGGAAGACAAGCTATTTGCCCTCAAGCAAGGTGCTGACTCAGTCCCTACATATATCGCCAAGTTTGAGCGTGTCCTTTACGAAGCAAGAGGTCAGGACTGGCCAGATGTCAACAAAATTTCCACCTTTAGGAATGGCCTTAATTCTACTCTTCGCGGACGACTTTCTCAACAACTCAACCTACCTCGCGATTATACTACATTCATACGCGTCGTACAACAATTAGCAGGCCGCTTCTCTTCGTCTACACAACCTACACAGTCCTACTCCTCTGGCAACCACCACAGCGAACCAATGGACATAAATGCTTTTAGCATCAATTCCATCGACCCATCCTCTCCTCCACGCGCTCGCTCTATTTCCCCTGAGCGTAGAGATCAATATAGAGCTGAAGGCAGGTGTGTACGATGTGGCTCCTTGGAACACTGGGTCAACGATTGCATACTCCGTCCTTTCTCACCAGGACCACAAGGAAGGAAATCAGCCATAGATTTGGGGGATCTACCAGCTGGGGAGGCATTCCCAAAGCCAGTACGAAAGCAGATTGCAAGACCAGGCAGAGTAGTAATAGCAGCTATGAACGACAATGCTTACGATAGCGCGGAGGTAGATTCGGACGATCCTGACCATCCAGATGCCTGGCAAAAGGGTATTTTTCACAATTAGTTCAGATTTTCAACGCTCGGGGCGAGCTCTTTTTAAAGGGGGGGGTGATGTGACGGTTATGGTCACGAGGGCTGGATGTCACATGCTCGCTTAGCGAGGCGCTAGCGCGCACGACCTGTATTTAGTTCCCAGCTCTCTCGAGCTCTCCTTCTTTCCTCGTCTTTTGTCCTAAGAATAGAGTGTTAATTGTTCTGAGTTCTACCTGAAGCACGTCTGTCACAATTAAAAGCCTAATATTATAGGCCTAACTAAAGCCTCTTCTTACTATTCCGATTATTTAGTCGAATATTAATAGTTAAATAAGCTATTAGCTAATAACTCTATAGATTTTTAAGGAATTCTAAGAAGTATTTTATATTATTATCCTTAGCCCTAGTAATAATAGAAGCTATAATAATATTAATTACTTAAGTTATACCTCTCTCTCTACCTATAATATATTCGCCTTCTATACTAAAACTTTTATTTATATACTAATAATCCTCTAATATAGCTATATTTATAAAGTAATTCTAATAAACTAGTAATTCCTTTCTTATCTTAAAGCTCTTTTTTCTACTATCTTAATAATAATATATACCTCCTATTTTATTTTTTAGCTTAACCTTTTTACTCTCTAGTCTAGTAGCTATAAAATATAAAGCTAGATTTCCTATTTTATTTAGTCTTTTCTTAATAATAAATAAGTTATTAAAATTATATTTATAGATACTAACTATTATAGAATAAATCTAATATAGTCTACTATAGAAGTTTATATAGCTATATCTACTATAGCTACTAAACTATATTATATACCTCTAAATTCTATATCTTTAGCTTTAAGATCTATATATATCCCCATAATATATTTATCTAAAGTCTTAGCTATATCTTTATACTACTCCTTATCCTTATATTTATTCTAAATCTATAATAGAATCTAAGAAGTATAGTTATTTATTTTATTATTAAATACTTATATAGCTCTTCTATTATCTAATAATTCCTCTATTAATATTAATAGGTTTAATATGACTTCAAGTACTTTAACCAGTAATAGTAGTATTATAGTTTTAACTTTTTATAACTATCTTTAATTATTATATATAAAATAGTAATCTCTACTATAATCTCCTATAGTATAAATACTCTTTATCTACTAACGTCTAAGCAATAATAAGTAAGAAGTAGTATTTAGAATATAGTAAGTATTAATAACTTAATCTACGCTTATAATTCTAACGTTAAATCGGACTTTATACTAAAGTCTTTTAGTTACTATATTAGTAACCTAAATAACTATTAATTTATCTATTCTTAATATTCAGTCTAGCTTCTTAGTAATAAGTAATAGTATTAAGTTAATAATACTACTACCATTACTTAGAACTTTCTTTATATATATAGGTTTATATTTGTTATATCTAGATCTTATAATTATACTAGTATAGAAATTTAATACTTGGATAATAGTTAAGGCGGTATCTTCCTATTTTAGCTAATTAACTTTAGATCCTAGGTCTAAGGTTTCGTGATTTATATTTATACTTAACTTTAGCTTAGGTACGTCTATATATTATATTCCGAGCTTATAGATTTCTATAATATTAATATAGTTTTTACCTATAATATTTTTAGATTATTATAAGACTTTACTTATATTTCCTTTTATAGTATAACTAAAGTTATTTTTTAGGGCTAGGCAGAGTAGTTTAGCTAGCTCTATATAGTCCTAGATACTCTAATTATATAAATTAAGAATACTAATTTAAATCTTTGTATTTATAGGAGTATTTATAAGGTTAAATTTAGTTTAGCCTATTACTCTAGCTATATCTTTATATAATCCTCTCCTCTTTCCCTTCTCCTTTTATTTTAGCTTAGGAGCTATAGGTTAGGTAACTACTAGGTTTTATATGTAAGTATCTTTTAGCGGTAATAAAGGATTCTACTAGGTTCTATTACTAGAATCCTTTCTATTATCTATATAAGCCTTCTTTAATAAATCTACTCCCTTAGCTCCCCTACGAATTCTTACTAAGCATTGTTTTTTAGTAGCTAAGGCTTCTAATATATCTACTATTTATAAATCTAATACTACTCTTAAAAACGCTTATATTATTTCTATTATTATATCTATAGGTATTATTATGTAGACTTTATAGAGTAAATCTCGGTCTCCGGTAGTCTATTTATTAATATCACCGCTACTAATAGGTTCTAATCCCTTAATTATAAAAATTAGACCTCCGACTTTATAAACGTCCTTTACCTCTATAGGATTAGTGCTATAGATACTCTTAATAGCCGCTATAGTCGCTATTAGATATTCTCTTATAGTAGCTATCTAAGTATTTCTCTAATTATAGTCGCTATTAGATATTCTCTTATAGTAGCTATCTAAGTATTTCTCTAATTATAGAGCTTTATATATTATTCTTTAGGTAGGTATTATTCTTTTAGTATAGTATACTCTTATACTATATATCTAGGCTTACTATACATATTATATCTTCTTAAATAGTACTATACTCTACCTTATTATATAATTATAAAGCTCTTAATCTAATATAGATATGTCTAGTTTAGAGTATTATAGGTAATTAGACTAGATTAGTTCGAGGTGCTATAGGTAGTTAGACCCTAAGCTAGGGCGGCCGTACTATAAGTAATTTAGCCTATAATTAGAGTAGCTACTACTACTATTAGGATTACTAGTATTACTAGGGCTTAGGATATAGTAATTACTAGGTCTCTTAATACTTTAGTTTATAATTCTACTCTCTAAGATTTAATCTTCTATCTTTCCTTATTTACCTTGAAGAATTACTTTAATAATTATATTTTTAGGTAGTTATTAAATTTATATACTAAGGTATCTTTTATTAATAGAGAGGTGTCTTTGTTTATAAGCCTTTTATAGGCTAGACGAATTCTCTTAAGTATAACCTCTAATTTATTAGTCTTTTATTATACTAGAATATTACCTTATATAGTTTTATTATTAAGACTCTTAGTAACATATTTATATAGGCTTATAAAGTTTTCTCGGCTAATATGTTAGCCTAGTTATTATACTTCTTCGAAATACACTACTAATATATAACTATTCTACTTTGATTAATAGGTTACTTTAAGCGCCTCCTCTTTCCGATTATTATTATCTTCTATAGAGAATACCTCCTTAAGAGATACCTTTAACTTCTCTAAGTTATCTCTATTCTTCTTAGGTATTAATCTAATATATATCTTTACTAATCCTTTATAGTTCGAAATAATTATAAGATATACTCCTTTACTTCTCTCTTCTACTAAAGGGAATTCTAATTAGGCTCTTATACTTATATATTAAAGGAAGAAATCTAAATCTTCTCTTAGTAGACTATAGAAGGCTAGAATAGTAATCGCCGATATCTTTAGCTTAATAGCTACCGTGTTTAGACCCCTAGTCTCGTCTAATATAAGTTCTAATAATAGCTAATTATTAAGTCTAGTATTAGCTCTTCGACCCGTAGCTATTAAGCTACTACTCTACTCCCTAATTCTATTAATAGGTTAGTTTTAGATAATATAGTAAGTAGTTAATCTCTAAGTATAGAGTCAGTTAAGCCGGTTAGAGTTTATAAATTAGGGTTTAATACTCTTTCTAGTAATATACGTATTTAAGAGGCTCTCTATAGTTATAACTTCTTATCTACTCCTTAAAATAGAGAGATATTAGGTATACTTAGTATTTTTATTTTAGTAGAATTAATAAACTTATCATTACTTTCGCTCTCTAAAAATCTAGTAGTAACTATATTCTCTACTATTTACTTCTTTTAATCTTCTAAAGGTTATATAAGGTAATTATTCTGACTAGTATAAATCTTAGGTATTATTATTCTAAGAAAACGTACTAATATTATTACTTGTACTAGTTTACTTTTTCCTAGTAGATTTCTTACTTTACTATAACTTTTCTAGCTTTTAGCTTTAGTCTAGCGTTCTATAGTTATTCGGCCTTTTCTCTTATTTATCTTAAGTATTTATAGCTAGTTTTCTAATAATATATCTTAGACTTATATATAAAATTAGTTATATCTTCTATAAATAATCTACTAATATTAGCCTTAGTATTAAAAGAAATCCTAGTTATTAATTAGGTTATAGTAAGTCTTAGCTCTACTAATTCTAACTTTTATACTTAATCGATTAGTTTCTTTTTTAGTATTAGTTATTTTACAATAGTAACTCTAACTTATAATAAACTCTAGTCTTAATTTTAATTATTTTATATAGTTTATTAATAGTCTTATAGAGATATAAACCCTTGTAGTATTATTAATAATTATTATATAAGGGTAGTTTAATTAAAGACTAAGCTACGGGTGCCCAGGGCATAAATATACGCGGAAAGCTGCCTAATCTAACTAGTCCGATCTAGGCCTTAACACGGCTTAAGTTTAGGCGGCTGAAGACAAGCGCCGTTTCTCGAGTTAAGGTAGAGTTGAGTGACGAAGCGCCTCACCAGGCTGTTGACAGTAATCAATGCTCTACGCCTACGCCGACACCATCAACACACATACCCCACCCCACCTCACAGCACCTGCCAGCAGTAGTTCTTCTTTTGCGCCATAGTATAATCGGGGATCAGCGTTTGCCGCCTTTCATGTTCCGCCGATATCTGAGCTAGAATCCGTACTGCGCCGACGTCATAAATCTACAACCACAACCCCATCTCCATCCCTAACCTCTGAGCTCGCGACAATCCAACGCCCATTGCTTCAATTACCGGCAGAACAGAAAGCTCCATATCAATCGCAACCATGGACTACTCTACCTCTATCCACGATGCTGACAACCCAGCTGGCGCTTCGCCGTGGGGCTCATCGCCGGTCTCCTCTCCACGACATGTCAGAACCAGTTCCTACGGAGCGAGCGATCCCCCATCACCCATACAATACACGAGGAATGGGAGTTACTCGCAAGACGAAGGTGCCAACGAGGCCAACTATAGCAGGCCAGATAGTAATTTGGGATCCCCAGCACTGGCAGAGCACGAGGGCCTCCTCCGACCTGACACGACCGAGTCGACCCAGAACCACCCAGAACAACAGAATATCCCAAGTCAAGTGGCACCCTCACCACAAGGCCAGCCGCAGCGGCAGCAGCAGCATCGTCAAGAGCCGCAGCGGTATCACGCATCTGCCGCGCGGCAAGCCCAACAGGCACAAGGGCCCCAGTATAAACTGCAAGCCAAAATCACCGGTCTAGAACGCACCGGGAGGAAAGATCCTATTTTACGGTTCGACGTGCACGTAAGCTGCTGTAGTTCAATCTAACCTTTGCAGCATGAGCTGATTTCTATTTTCTAGACCAATCTCCCAAAGTTTCGAACCACACAATTCCGCGATGTCCGACGGACACATTCCGAGTTCATCAAGCTCGCGGAACACTTAATATCTTCCAACCCCGAGGCCATTGTGCCTGCTGTACCACCTGCGTTGACATCGGCTGGCGCGGGCACAGACGAAGACGAAGCTCGCGTCAAGGCCTCGCTTCAGAGATGGCTCAATTACGTTTGCTCCAACGACGTGCTAATGAGAGACGATGAGATGGTACTATTTGTAGAAAGCGATTTTGGTTACAGCCCGATGTTGAAGAGGAAGCAACCTGCAACGGGTGTGCGACGAAGAGTTCTGAAGCAGTTTGCGCCACCACCAGATGATACTCCCGAGCTGCAAGATGCTCGCCCAGTTGTGAAACTATTTTATCTAGGATCAATGGATGCAGGACACAAAGTGGATCGGCTAGTAAAAGCCCGACGAGGTGAGTTTATGTAGTGATTCTGGACGGGAATTTTCTTTCTGACTTATGTAGGTCTGGGGCTTGCAGAGTCCGACTTCGGCGTCAAGTTGGGTGCAATGAATGTTCAAGAACCTCATTCTGGTTTGGCAAACGCATATCGAAAACTTGGCAAGACTATTCAAACAACTGGAGATTATCACGCCGCGCAAGGAACCGCTGAAGCTACCACCCTTGGGGACCCCCTACAGTATCATTCACAGGATGCTTTTATTGTAAAAGAAACCTTGACAAACCGTCATATTCTTCTCCGAGAACTGGTGCAAGCTCAGCATTTGACTAGAAATAAGTTGAGTGCCGCAGATAGGCTGAAAGCCAGCTCTTCCGTTCGTCGAGACAAGGTCGACGATGCCATCTCTGCACTGGACGAAGCGCGAAGTAACGAGCTCTATCTTTTGGGCAAAACACAGCGTGTCACTGCCAATCTTCTCCAAGAGCAACGCCGCTGGTTTGCGCGAACTGCAGCAGATTTAAGACTTAGCATCCGAGAATATGTCGTTCGCGAAATTGAGGCGGAAAGGCGCACACTGGCGACACTAGAAACGATCAGACCAGATATTCGGGCGATCGATTCTTCCGGGGGCTTGAGTCGACTTGGACGCGAGGCGCATCCTGCGGCACGACGTGCTAGTCTGGCGGCCAGTCAAGGACCAAAGGGAGATGCGTGGAGCGGTGTGCCTCGACGACCTGACGGACTCAACAGAAGCATCTCGGGCAGTTTCATGTCCAACGTTGCGGAAGATGCAAATGGTGAAGACGAGCAGGGACCAGGTCGTGCTCGAGCTCTCAGCGGGGGGAGTATAGGGGGTCTTAAGGGTGTTAAGGAGGAGGACGACGAGGATCGAGTTGATGCACGCAATGCAGCATCAAGACTTGCCACAAGGTAATATTGTCGTTTCTTTTGCTGTGCTGTCGGTTGTCTGTATACTGCAGCTAACGCTTGCACAGCACGTTCTGATTGTAGATATATCCCGACATTATGGAATTGGTTGGGTCTTATGGAAGGACGGGAGTTGAAGGTGCATTGCGGCAGGTTGTGCTTCCCCAAAATCGTCCTGATCGGCTGTATGTTGAGGTGGGTATGGGTATGAGGCAAAAAGCATGTGTCGGTGCTGGGGGCACGATTGAAGCAGAAGCATCGATCGCATGTGGAAGGACTTTTGAAGCAGCCATCACCGCAAATGATATCAACGCGCAGTATTACTTCGTGATACGGAGACTGGTTTAGGCTACACCGCCACGTCAGAGAAAGAAGATATCTGATATGTCGTTATTCTGCGCAACTATGATCTTGGAGAATACTGATAAAGCTGTGACTGTGCCTGTGCCTGTGCCAGTGCCGTCGGGCTTGGATAGAGATGGGGATGAGGATGGGGATGGGGATGGCTTGCCCCATAGTAGTCCAGATATTGCAGTCGCAACTAGTGTTGCCGTTGCGCTCTTTGCACGGGAGCACAACCTCATTTTCAGACCACCTTCATGCACGATATTGGAGCCGCGGGCCGTTAGGTTCCGGATATCTCGAAAAGTCCCGGTAGATGTTGAGATACCCCTCGCTGTCCCGCTCCACCTCCACCTCCCCCTCCACATCTTCAATGCCAAAATATCCATTTCCCTCTTCGTTCTTTGCCCCTCTTCAATCCAATCAGTATGTGGAACGGGTGTAGACGACTACTGCCTTGATAGTTCTAGGCGACCGGCACAGAGCGGGTTCCCGAACGGCTTGATATTTGATATCTATATAAAAGTGTTATTCAGCGTTGATAATTGGCTCAGATATGGGCCAAATCTTTTTCGGTTGCATTGCCACGACACCAAAGCGGGATGGAGCGGGTTCCTGAGAGGTTATGCATGCGCCGCTGTAGGTAATTCACACACCTCAAGCTCCCTGAAAGTTCCCATCTCATCACATCCCATCCACCGCTTCATCCACCACACACCAGCACCTCCTCTCCACTCCAGTGTTTTCTGCTTTTGCTATTGGAACTGCGGTCTTGCACGGAACCCACCAGTCTTTTTCCCCCGATCCCCTCAATGACGAAGCTTTCTATGAAAATCAAGTCGATCGTACCATTCCCCTCTGTATTGAGCTTCCTGGCCCCACCTTGAACGGAAAACACCACCTTTGGATATGACACCGCGTTATCGCCGTCAGGATGCCTATGCCTAAGTCTAGGGCAGCTACTACGAGTATGCTTATGCTATCTGTCTCCTCGGAAGGCCTTCTCCACCTGGTAGAGTTGCTATGCGAGATGGCTTGCAATAACGTTGTCTCGAAGTAGCGCGGTTCTAAAGTTGCTGCTGCAAAGGACGACACCGATACCACATTAGTAATCAACGAGCAGAGTCCTTTGGAAATCTCGCTGCACACCGTTTATCGCCGTATATCGTCCATCGTCGTCCCCTTTGCTGCTTTCTTGGAGTCTCAATGACTTGCGGGGTGTGTTGCCTTCGTCAGTATTAGCTTCACCCTTCAATCTTGGACGTCTCTCCTGACAGGCTAGCGACGGCAGAATGTCACTGCAACTCTGGGGTCCGGGGATACAGTAGAAAATGGATGGTCTTGTCGTAGTGTGGTCATGGCTCATAACCAACCATTAACCACACTTTACCTCAAACTGGGGTAACTATAACCATACCCACCAACCACATACTTCGGCTCGTTGAACCGAATCCCAGCTGCTGGATCCAAAAGACATCGTGCCAAACTCGATGCGCAAAAGCCCAAGCTTGGCGAATGGTAACCTAGCAACCTGGCAACGTCCTCGATAAGAGATCCCCTCTTATGCTTCGACGATACATCTGGTTCCACCTCTTATGTGAGGTCATGTCAACACGCTTCGGAATCTTTTGTCCAACTGCGATTGCCATAGGACCGATAAAAGAAAGAGAGCGAAAAAAGCTGGTTGCTAGCAGTATTGGATCCTTAGTGTCTCTCTTATGGCTACCCACTCTGCCTTGTGATAGGTACCGAGGACGAGGTATCGTTCGTGGGCGGCGGTTGAGGTAGCCTCGTACTCTGCTTTTGTCTTCACACGACCGCTTTGATATGTGCAGTACCTGCAACATCCCAGGATCTACATACATGTACATGTATTCGCGGATGGGGACGTCCACATTCTCGCTCATACAAGCAAGCACTGTCGAATCCACCGACAAACTCCTGCATATCCATTTCTTCCCGGGATTATGAATTTTTTGTTTTCCCTGAAGAGGGTAGAGATTAGAGAGATAGCTCAGAGCTCCATGACTGGTAAGTCCGGCACCTTCAATGGCACTCGAACTACCACTCTCAAGGCATGGAGCAACATACAGGTAAGGACGAGCCAGCTTGCCCTTCTTCCTTCCCTTTTCTTTATAACCCCCACGTAGTTTCCTTTCTCGTGGAGGTCTTTTGGATTCATGCTCATACTTCCCCCCACCAACTTGTCTCTTGTTTGTATCGCCATATTTTGAATCTTGACCATACATTTTCCGTCTCCGACCACATACCTGAGCTATCAAAAAGCTCGAATTGTCCTATCAAGTCGAGATGGCACCCTCTGCTGACGCGGAGTCCTTTCCGGTCATCGTATCAGACCACCATGACCACCACCGTCACAGCTTTTCATCCAAATCCGTGGTCAACGCTTCGGTTCTGCATGGCAAACTTGACCTGCGCTTAGTAAGAACTCCATTGCCCACCTTGTCTACACCTACCACTTCGCTTCTGAAAGGGGTCTCATGCAGCATCATTGCCCTACCCTACCCTATCCTATCTCATCTATTACCAGACACGTTTTTCTTTCATGTCAACTTCACATCTGATCTGACCAACCGCCAAAATAGGAAACACGACACATCGAAGAACCTTCCGCAGGGGAGCTCCAGATCCAAATCAGGTCTACCGGCATATGCGGCTCCGACGTATCCTACTACAAGAAATTCGCCAATGGGGATCTCTGCGCCTGTGCGCCTCTCTCACTTGGTCATGAATCTTCCGGTGTGGTGGTGAGTATCGGGGCGCAAGTTACTGGTTTCAACATTGGTGATCGAGTTGCTCTTGAGGTTGGGATCCCGTGTGGACAATGCACTATTTGCAGAAAGGGGCGGTATAATCTTTGTAAGAGGATGCGGTTCCGAAGTAGTGCGAAGAGTGTACCACATTTCCAGGGGACGTTGCAGGAGAGGATTAATCATCTGGCGGTTTGGTGTCATAAGTATGTGTATTTTTATCTACCTCCTCATCCCAAAAGATCTCAAGAGTCAGGACGCATTTCGAGTAAACAATACTAATATACTCTAATAGGATACCTGATCACATCTCCTTCGATGCCGCCGCCCTTCTGGAACCCCTCTCAGTAGCAATCCACTCACTCAACCGCGCGGCCCCAACCCCGGGCTCAACCGCCCTCGTCATCGGCGCTGGAACGGTAGGTCTCCTCGTCGCAGCAATGGCACGTCAATCCGGTTGTACCTTTGTGACGATCATGGACGTTGACGCTGGACGAGTCGAGTACGCACTCAGTAAGGGGTTCGCAACACATGGTTTCGTGGTTCCTAAACCACTCCACTCGTCATCATCCTCCTCTTCTATCTTCACAGATGGGATGTCCACACCGGTTTCCTGTGATGGGATTATGACGCCTGTGTCGACGTTTAGCGATGGTGCGAGTGGAAGTGGCCCAAGGACACAACGAGAGAAATTCGATGCTGCAAAAGCCCTCGCTGCTGAAGTCCTCTCCATCCCCCGCGCCGACATGTCACCCCTCGAAGAAGACGAGGACGAAGGCGTGGACGTGACATTCGAATGTACCGGCAAAGAAGCCTGTATGCAGACGTCCCTCTACGCGACCAAACCCGGTGGCAAGGTGATCATGGTCGGTATGGGGACGCCTATTCAGACGCTTCCTCTTTCCGCGGCACACCTTCGAGAAGTCGATATCCTGGGGATCTTTCGGTATGCGAATACGTATCCTACCGGCATACGATTACTGGCTGCCAAGGGACCGATGGCGTTACCTAGTTTGGATGATATGGTGACGCATAAGTTCAAGGGATTGAGTGCTGCGAGGGATGCGTTTGAGTTGGCGGGGAGGACGGTGGATGATGAGGGGAGGTTGGTGTTGAAGGTTGTTATTGAGGCTTAGATTTCTTTTTCCTCTCTATCTTGAGTTTATCTCGTCACCTTTCTTTTTTCCTGGTCTCTTTTCTTAGTCATCTAGTACCCTTGACTTCTTCTTTTGTGTTTGTGGGTAGAGAGTGTGGTAATAAGATGGGTTTGAGCGTGGGGTGCTTTCCTCCTTCAATGGGGTGGGAAGGATGGATGGGATTTTTCTTCTCTTTCTGTTTTTTTTTTTGGGAGGTTTGCGTGTTTATAGACCGTGGTGTAGGGATTATGAGAGGTTTAATTATCACTTTTTATATGATCTCTGGGAAGTGGTGAGCTTGAAATGTGAGATGTGAGATCGCTAAACGTCTCGGTAAAGAAAGGGATGCAAGATTACTATGAGGTCTCGTTGCACAGCGATAAGTGAAGATCACGATTCATATAGAAATATGGCTCGAGTATCAAGGCAACTCACGATTGATCTAGGGGCACAAGTACTCGTAATGCATGGATTTTGTGTCATTCATGTCATGCTCTCGTAGTAACCTTCCTTCTCAGCCTTGTACAAAATCATCCCAACGCCCAACTTCTCATGAGTAAATCATCAATCTTAACGCCGAAAAATGTGCTTGCTGCTCGCTAATTTTGGAAAAGGTAAACTTTTTGGATGCAGAGAAATCTATCATGACATCAAATCACCGGCATTCAAAATGGACGCAGGATTCCAATCTCCCGCCGCAAGACTCATGCCACCCTTCCCTCTCGAAATCTTGGCTCCCTCGACCACCTGCGCCTTCTTACCAATCGTGCGGACCTCCTTGATACTGGTGGTGATATTACTGAGCAGTGATACCAGATTGACATCGTTTTGTTCCGAAAGAAGTTGGTGTTCGAAAGTCACGCTATCTGCGGGAATAAGTAGGCTCAATCGTGTGAGCAGGGCTTGGATGGATCGAAGTACCGAGTGGTTGACAGGGGTGTACTTCTGATCATCAGATTCCACTTGCACGCATTCCGGAAGGGCACTCGATACATAGGATGGTGGGAGGTTGCGCAGGTAGGTTGCGATGAGGTTGACGCGCGTTCGTAGCATCTTGATTGCATTTGCCTTGGCGGTCAACGAGGCTATCATCTCCTCGTCCTCACGAGACAGAATGTGATCATCGCTCTTGACGCCCTCGGGTTCCTTTTCGGAATCTTTGGCGGCACGGGTCTTGCCTTTTCCTTTGCCTTTGGGATCTTCAGACGAGGCTTCCTTCTTGACTGTACCGTCGACCGCGGTGGCATTTCCTCCGCCTCGTGCCACGAAGTCAACGCTGATCATTTCGGCTTCGCCTGTCTCGACCGTATATGGCAGCTCCTTGAATCGCAGGCTCAGTTGTGGCTCGCCATCCTTCATCTCCTTGTCTTCTCCTGCATCTGCGGTTGTTCCCTCGGCCTCATAATTACTTTCGTAGATGGTGAGAGGGAGTTTTCCACCAACGGCACCGTCGAGAACTGCGGTGGGGTGAAATCCAAGCAGGATTGCAGATTCATTAAGTTGTAATATTTGGCGATGGACGGGGAGGAGGATGGGCTGGGGACCGGAGACGGGCATGATCGTATACCAACCAACAAGATCGAGTGCGGGTGCTTTGTGGACATCCTTCACTTTAAATCGAGGTTCTTGATCAGCATAGGAAGACGCGGTATGGAGTAGCATGACATGACGACTTACTTTGCTGCAATCGCTCCTCAAATGCTACTTGATGCAAAACGACCTCGCCATCCTGCTCTAACATTCGACAGTCAAAGGCATGCTCGATTGTGATCTCTCTGCCATTCTGCTCTCCCAGTAGTGCACCCACGATCGGGCCCTTCTGTTGTCGTAAGGTATGTCGTGTGATGTAGTCGGATATTGTCAAGAGGACGAGGGGATGGAGCGCTACCTGGAGCCCGCTATCTAAGGACTTTTGGGTAGAAATCAGAGGGTTTGGTGTTGACTCGACAGCCATGGCGGGCAGGTATTTGTAGATGAAATGCACCCAGAAGTTGGAGTTTCCTGTATCCTCAAGATATTGGGGTACTTGATGTGGAGAGGAGTTGTTGGTGTTGATCAGTTATAATCATGACAAGGCTGGAAGGCTGACGATAATGAGCCTGGTGGAGGCCACCACAAAAGGCTTGGCGCGATTCTGCCCCTCCTTGACAGATCCCGCTTCACTCATCGCTTGTTTGCCCATATATTCTCATTCTCATAAGCGTGAATTTTCAACAACACTGAGCTATCCTTTAAGCTCCCTTGACAAGCCCTTTCTAGCGACATACACATATAGAGCCAAATCTTTTCTTCTCTATCGGAGTCCTGCATGATCCTTTTGATTCAGTGCATCATATCTGCTTTGATCAGTGATTATATCTTTCATTTCATTATGTCTTTTCATTTCACAGGTTCATTCATCATGGATGATATTTGGTTGAAACCATTCGTTTCTTGTACAAAGCCAGCAGCTATTCTTGGGTCCTGTATGTTGAAGTCTGCATCCTGTTGCCCTCTCACTGCTCTCTCATTGAAAAGCTGTCTGATATCAACCCTCTCCTCTCTCTGAGAGTCTTTTCCAAAATGGCTGCAGTTTCTTGCAGTAGAGAATTTGGAAAGAGCGCTATTCCTGTGCCAACCAACGAGTCCTCGGGACCTTCGGCCGAAGACGACGATGATGTGCAATTCATGTTTTCTGCTCCCAAGCGAAAGTGTAGGAAGAGAAAAAGGTATGCCACGAGAGATTCAAGAGCGATAGTGCTGATATTCTGAGCAGGGTTAGTGGCTTGCAATCCATACGTTGTGGCCCTCCTCAGCTCAGAACCATCATGTCTGGACCTGCTATTGCTGCAAAGGTAGAGCAGAGACGAGCAAGTGCCGGCATGGTACAGCAACTAGAATCGTGTCATATTGGACTCGATGAGAACACAAGATTGCCAGCTCGCAGCGGTTCACTCCCTGCCATTCCAGCCATTGCCGGACGTTCACAATCTACCCAATCCGACCCGTCAATGCAGTCCAAATACTTGCGTCCTGTATATGGATCCGATGTTCCGGATCCTACTCTGACGGTACCATGGGATGAGCCGTCGATTCTATCGCAACCTTATATCTCACCCAATGGTTGGGAGCCTTTGCAATTCGAAAATACTTCAGCCAAAAGGCATAAGAGTGACAAGCAAGCATCGATGTTTCATTCGATCAACCATTCTCAGCACCACTATCAGCCCTCGCAGATATCTCCGAAAACCGTTCATTCTTCCCTCCCGACCCCTCTTCGGCATCCATCCGGCGGCTACGAGACTGGGTTTGTTGACATGCTCGGAAGCTCGGCAATGCAAGATATGCAGGACGTTACCATCCCGAGTGACCCCATGGAGGTCACCTGGGAGGATGTTAGCTGCGAGGCGTCCCCCAATATCGATCCAAGAAGTAACGAGTTATATTTCGGCTCGGCAGCCACCCCCGTAAGTCTTATCGGCACAGGAACGGTCACTTCAAATCGGCAAATGGTACCACCTTCCTTTTCGCATAATATGATGGGTGTCAATAATATAGGCTCTCATCCAAATGCCAGGAATACCAGGGAATTCCAGCAATATCAAGTGGCAAATACCCATCCGGCAATGCTTGATTACAGATCAGCCAATGAACAACCTTCTCGTTTCCCCACATCTTCAAACCTGGAGAGACATGGACATGGGAGAGAAAATCATCACTTCCTGCAAACGGCTGCAACAGCTTCAGGGATGAACTCACAATCAATTCCCCGAGTGGCTCCCAGTAATCCAAACACTCCATCTCCACGCTTCTTTTGGCATACACCCCGTCCGCCTCAGCTCATCTCACCTCGTAACCCAGAACAGATTTCCCCGGATACACAACAGATACATGAAGCAGATATGCTACGCAAACCATCTCTGTATGGTGTCCCTCCTTCGCCGATGTACACTTCGAGGGGTACTTCTAAGCAGCCTGCAGATACCAATGGGAGAGGCATGTTGACGCAAAATCCTACACATGGGCATGGGATGAGTAATAGGCAAATACTTACATCTCAAAGAGATCCCACATCCGAAATTTCGAGCCAGTCAGGTCCGTTGAATGGAGAGACCAATAAACCAAGACACGATGTCATGTCCGCGACGACGACTGGTCAGTCCTCTACCAGCGAGAATCCTCGACCTCAGAACCCCCGAAAAAGAAAACCTCTCTCCCATTCTCCCAATCTGTAAGTCTTCATTCCATCCCCTCCTTAGTTCCCGTAACTTTCACGGGTTCTCATACTCACCAACATACCCAGAATCGTCGACATCGCAGAAACATGTCAAGAAGTCTTCCCCTTTGCTCTCGTGGCAGAACGCCACAACAAACCCATCCAAAAGGTCTTTGATGCTTTCGCGGCTATTATCCAGCTCCCTCTTCTGCGCAATGCGGATGATAAGAGGAGACATGGATCGCTTGGGAAGAGGAGGATGAAGGAGTATCGTGATGCGAGGAAAGCTATGGCGCTTGCGAGGGAGGACGAGTTGAAGGCCAGGAGGGATATGCTTGCTACGGGGGCTGAAGCTCAGTTTGGGAGTGTGAGAAGGCCTGGGAGGAATGGGTAGATTGATGGGGATGGTGTTTTTGTTTGCGCGTGGGATGGGTTTGTGGTTGGATAGTCTAGTTTTTCGGAGTTGCTTAGAGTGTTTTTGTTGTTAATGAAGTCGTGTTGTATGTTTCTTACCTGGTAGATATGTTTGATGATTGTGGCATTAGGAAATTGCAATAATACTCTAGACACTTTCAATACCAATCTTCTAGCGTTTAGATCATATTGAACATCCTATTTAGACCAAGTATTCTCCCTAACGATATTTAGTCACGTGAACTATCATGTGTAAATAGAAAAGTAAACAATTACAAATTGACCATCACTATTTAAAGACAATAAAGCAAGACTATTTGGTCAATGAGTGCTCAATTTAGATAGTAATACTCAATTCCACTATTGTCGAATGACACATATCATATCATGACAAAGTAGCTCAAATTATACGACAACTTCTCCTTACGTTAAACTTCAACCGTAGAGTATTACAATATCTCCCACCCATCGAAAACTCTTCTATAAGATAAGCTAAGTCCGAACGTAGCCCGAAAAAGAGAGCATTGGACGAGAATATATGAGTACATGTAACATCGAACAGATATCGTGATACTACACCCTCGTACAGTAACATAAGCGAGATCCCAAATACAACATCCTCGATACACTTCCCCCACGTATCAAGAGCGAGTATACCACCCAGTTCTCGTATAAAGATTTCGTGTCCAGGCTTTTTTCTAGCGTGTACAGTATTTGAAGTGTTTAGGAGGTAGGTGGGGTTCTAAGCCATAACCTGCTGTCTGGAAACTTGAATTTGGGACCTATTCTTTTGATCGCCCGCTTGAGAAGAATCATGTCAGTGATAGGGAAATACTAGGTTTCATCATTAGTAAGAGAATTTGAAAGTTCTGGGATCGGGATCGGGAAAGATGGATGGTTTGGATTTACCGCAGTGTTACTGTAAAGTCGCTTTTCTGGTGGTAAGTACTCCTATTTGGATGGCGAGGCTTATGTGAGAATTTGATAGTGTGGGGACTAGGGTTAGGGCTTGGTTATTATAGACGCTAAGAATGTTTTGTTTTTTGAGTGTTTAGCGTATTTGTTATGGTTGTTTGAGAGGTTGGGAGAAAATTAAGCGAGATGTTTTTATGTAGTTCGTCCTGATTACTCTAATTCTTTTTTTAAGTTCGTCTCACTACAATTTTAATATTTTATCTCGGACTTGTTCTTGGAGTATTTTGTGGGAAAGCTGGAATCTATTTTGTTTCTGATCTTAATAGTTTTTCAATTTAGAGATGTTTTACTACGTAATAACTTTAAATTAATATTACCTACTTAAATAACATATTTTCGAGTATATTTTATTATAATTTAGATAAGATCATCACATAGATTTGATTTAGATGCGTTAATAGATTCTATGGCCTTTGGAATCTATACGTTCGCTACTAGATACTTACCGGGTCTTAGAAACAGTAATGTAATATACAAGGTATTTGAATCCTTAATTGACTACAAAAGCTGGTTGCATAAAGAACACGTGGTTTGCTATTTCAAAAGAATTTTGACCAAACCATGCTCCGATTTGAATCATAGCGGAAAAGTGTAACTACTACAAATACTTGAAATGTTGGAGAACACATTAACGTTATCATGTATTAACTTAGGGGTTCAATTTCTCAAGAATCTTCTGCATCAGCACCTGCAAGAAAACTCATATTTTGAATTTCAAGGTCCAGGGCTTGAATTTGTTCCTTGTTAGTGATACGAATATTAGCGTTTTGTTCTTAGTTAACTTTATATAAACCTTCCGACAAAACCTTCATCACCTCATAGTTTGCTTGCAGATATCCCGCCTAAGCCAACCCAAGTGATGTTATAGATCTTTCAGTTAAATAAACTATAATACTACGCAATCGCGTGTAGTTCTTTACAACTGTTTTAGGTTAAGCGGTCTCAAGCTCATGATAATTGTAGTTGCTCGCCCTATCACACTCTTAAATGAACTTTACGAACACCAATTTATGAGAGAAGTTTAGTGATGATAGGAAGTTATACTCTAAACAGAATAAATAGAGAAGAGAGGTTAGAGAGAGGTAAATTCTGGGAGTAATACACGTAGTTCTGGATTATACGACTTAAATACCTTGATTTTAGGAATTCGTACAACTTCACTACCTTTACTTTTGCCCCTGGTGGCACGCTGCTTTCTAGAGAACCTTTTACTTCTATACGGACAAAGGGAGCAGCTTAATTTCTATTACAGGTAACACTCTTGAAATTAAGAGGAATTAACTGTGAATAGCTATCTTGTAGTATATACTTAGTACGTAGTCCTCTATAGGTTTAGAAGGTAGCGAAGGGGGACTAATTAAGATACTTATGTAATTAAATCGCATTTTTGGTTATACCCGCTTACGTAGGAGGACATAGGAGGTACCTATCTACCTAGCTACTTGTAAACTACTTAATTATCCTAAGTACTTTTAAAGTTACGAATAGCTTTATTTTTCCTCCTTACTCTCGCCTTATTACCTGCGGGTTAAGCGTCCTATAGCTTAGGAGAAAAGCAGTATCGATGTCGGGGGCTTAAATTACCTCTAAGACGTATTTATTTCTTTAATTGTATACGACGGGGGTGGCGCAAGGAATGGAAGAGAGTTTTACAGGGGAAAAGGTAGTAAAGTTGTGCGGATCCCGGAAATCAGGGTATTTAGAAGTAAGTCGTATAATCGTAGTTCTGGACCACCGTTACTTGTGCCTAGATAATCAGCTCCCACATTTTGCAACCAAATCTCTCACCACTGAATGAACCAAACATTGTGCTCCCGCAGTCATCATCAAATTATGCCTTAGAGACTTCGTGGCTAGTGAAGAGCCTGTGCGATAATCTTTGGGTAGATTTTCCCTTTAGCATTCTCATACGAGTCCTCGGAGTAGAGTACAGTATGGGTGGAATATGACAAGGAAATACCTTCTTCCGCCGTTGACGACACAGGTATGTAGAATCTAGTGTGGTAATGATTGCCCTTCTTCTTTTTTTCTTGCTCATTCACTGCAGGCTTGAGTTCTATGTGAAGGTTGTTTTAAATCATGTGTTAGTGAGAGTAATCAATTGTAAGTTTACTTCAATAATCGACAACCATACCAGCTGAAAAAGGTGACATGTCAGAAAACGCATGTAGGAACATTGAAGCTAATGCCATGATATATGTATTCTCTAAGATTAGCATCATGCATATCTCCCCCACAAGTTTGGTAAGTAGTTAAACAATGCGGATATCCGGGTCGAATTCCCTGCTGATCCACGAGTACTGTCTCTGCCAATGGAGTCCGTGCAATTCAGTGAAACCGAGGAATCAGAGACTCACTTACATATTACTTCGAAGTATGATTCACTTCCAAATTGTGCATCTTCAACTATCCCATGTTCCATCCAGGTCCTTGATTTACATACCGGATATTGCCGAATTTTCTTGATGGCGACTTCGCCACTAAGGATCCTCTTTTTGACAGGCTTGAACAACTTAACCTTAATGGGTAACCCTGCACGTGTCCACCTCGGGTGCGGAGGCCCCCCTTCTAAGCGAGGCTCAATTGCTGGTGTGGAGGTAAAAGTTTGGTAGCACCAACCTCACTCGTGTATGTGCACTTCATCCTCGCATCAAAAGCTCCTTTGATATGAAAAAGCGGGCCGAGTTTTCACGGTACCTATTCGGAATCGCCTTAAAGCCAAACGCCAAGGTAACGCACAGCTGGAAAACCATCCCATAGACGTCTCATGACACACTGTTTCCTCCTTTCGCAAGTGGATTGTCATAAACTTGCTTGGGACCAATCTATATAGTCATTGGTCTGGAAACCCAACCTAATTCAGTCATTCAATTCAGTTACATCTGTTGCTTCTAGCCAGAAGCTGCCGAATTTTAGGGCAATTTTATACTCATATCGTAATGTCTTTATAAGATCTTTTGCAATTTCGTTCTTTATTTATCAAACCTTCCAGTCTTTTCCACCGCCGTTTTCTTTGGAATTTCTATATTCGCCATTTCGTTACTGCTGCACCAATCATTTTTAACTCCAATTACGCTCTTTTTTGCGCTTTTTTCAACATACTTCAGTTATCCAGTTTCGTTGGCTCATCAGCACTACTGGATCAGACACTCGCTAGCACATTCGCTTGGGATACTTCATAATCTCACGCTTTTCCAACTCTGAAGACAGATACTTGGCCACCATCAAAAACACCAAGCTTTTTTCGCCATGCAATATACTTTGCTTGGCATAGCGATTGCCTCTCTTTGGCAGACTGGCTACGCAGCTCAGGATTCCAATGGGAACTACATTCTTAAGCCAATCACGTTGGACAAAAAGTCCGTTTATACACCAGAAAAAATGACTATTCTGAAGCCAATTTTACCCGGAACAAATGGACTTCAGAAAAGACAGGGTTCTCAAATCGGTCTTGTAAACGATACTAGTTTGATTTGGGGTGGAGGGGTTGAGGGTATGTTCTCTTTATAGCCTCAAGGTTTTTAAATATCTGCTGATGAGCAAACTTTAGATTCGGATGTTATGGTCAACATGACCCTCGCCACTGGCGATCAAGAGTTGATTCTCTCCATGGAGCACTTCGCAGATGACCTAGTATCTGTCGTGTGCGACGACGATCTATCATTGACTTTCAAGAATGCTGAGCATTATGAAGAGGCTAAGGACGATTGGGAGTGGGTAAACTTTGACGCTCACCGCACATTTCTCATGCTGGTCAACTGGGGCAATTGCAGTAGCGAGGCCGGACGGCAACCCTGGGTTGTAACGCAAACCGAATATGATCCCGCAAACTTCAAAGTGAAATTCATAGCAGACCAGAAGGACTGGGTAAGAAAAACATGCCTTGCGAATTTATGAAGTTCTTACAGCTGACCATTATCCTAGAGCGAACTAGAAAATCAATTTACTCTCGAGTGGGGCGCATATAAAGCTAATTCGAATGCTTCTGATAGCACTCCTATGAGTAGCCGTGCATTGAAAGAAGATCTTGACAAGTTTGGCAAAAACCTGGAGCACCAATTGACGAAACCAGAGATAAACCCCATATTTGCCGTTCCTTTCCATTTCAACCTGCCTTCTACTTTTGCTTCTCAACAAGTGGTGGAGGGAGTCGATATCACTCTCGGTTGCGAAAATTGTTACATTGGTGGAAAACTACTCATTGGTGGAAAACTTGCTGGGAGTCTTACTGGTAAAATTGGAATCACTGAGTCGTTTATTCAAGTCAGCCCCCAGGGAATGGTAGTTGAGTTCAACCCATCTCTCTCCGTTTCTAGCACACTAGCCGAACCACAACAACAATCTTGGGAACTTTTCACCAGTGCGCCTCCGGGAGCTATGATTCCCAAGATCTTCAATATCGGCCCTAGGACCGTTATTCGTGCTGGTTTTGAGGTTTCTAGTATTGAGGGCGGTGCTACCATCAGCACTGGTATGTCGGCCACATTTAGTGACCACGCATTGGCCAAGATGGACTTCCATGGAAATGATAGCAGGTCCCAAGGATGGCAACCAACGATCGACTTCAAGAAACACAACGTATCTGCTCAGATTCGAGGAAATGTGGAGATATTTCATGAAATCGGCTTCGAGTTTGGTTTGAATATTATGGGAAAATATGATCTGGGGTTCGGTATGGAGTTACGAGTCCCAAAGCTCACCACGACCCTTGGTGCGGAGTTCAAGTCTCGAGGATACGTCTGCGACAAACAACCAGAGATGTTCGGAGTGAAACTCAATTCTACCCTCGGTACCTCTATAAATGTTGCAGGGTGGACCGGCGATCGTGACAATCCGATCTTTTCAAAGCCCATAATCGACAAGCCTCTCTTGAAGCTTGCGGACAAGTGTATGGTTTTCAAACAGGGGCCAAAGGTACCAATACCCTTGAAGGACTACACTTCTGGCGCAGAATTAAACAGCACCATTTCCACTGCAAGGCCTACATTAGGGGCGACTCAGACAACTGTCCAATCCGACTTTGTGGCAACTACTTCCACTACAAGATCTCCCTCAGTTGCAACCCAAACTATTGCACAATCTGGCTTTCCTGCAAGTACCGGCAGTACCGCTCTTCCCACAACTTTCAACCCAAGAAACAGACGGCATCTATTGAAACAGAGCAGGATTCCCTCAATATGAGCCACACCACGTTGATGACCCAAGAACCCCAGTAACGCCAGTGGATCCTGGACACAAGCCATATCCGGGTGGCGTTCCTGCACCACAACCAGTACCAATCAAACTTCCCAGGAACCTCTTTCAAACTAGTGCGCTCCACCATCCTAAGAAGGTTGGCCGGTAGGACAGTAATGAAATGGTGACCCTGTTGGTTGCCGCAAATAAACCAAACAAAACTGCCTGCATGATACATGGAGATAGCTATTTCGAACGCAGGAGTTCGATGTGTTCAATTTCTTATTTTGAAATGAGTTTATGTTGTATTCGTAGACACGATTGAAAGTCATTACGATACCTGTATTTTTCTTTTGTTAGCTGTTGTTACAAGTTTTGGGAGAGAGGAGTTGAGGTGGAATGTTTTGAGTCGGTTTTCCTTGGTTACCATTACCAGCTATATAGATGCTGAATGAAACAATGAGTGCTGAAATATGGCCTTTTATTTTGGACGTGTTTTGGTTTATTGCGGAGATCTACTTAACTTAGTAAGCTAGAGAAATTATATTACACATACGAACTCGGTGGAATAGACAGACAGAAAGTGAAATCAGATTGATTCTCAAGTGAATAAGAGCACCTCTCCCCAAAAAGAGATCAACCACGTGATATACATGAATAGTTTGCAAAGGCGTTCTCCTTGTCTCCTTCTATTATCATTGTCGCTATTTTTGGGACACTAATCTGAAAGAATGACTACAAAGAGAAAAACATACTTAGTCATTTTGCTTTATTCCATTAAAAGTTTGCTTGCTGTCTATAACTATACGGTTAATCCAGAACTAGACGCTTATAACAATGCGTTGTTCATGAGAACAATTACATTAGGTAGTGCATATAGCCTACCAGTCGCTCACCCGTTCATTACTTTCATTCTAAGTCCAGTTAGACGTATATAAGCATATACTTAGGAAAGCCACAAACCCGAATGCAAATAAACAAAACAACATTTGAATTCAGCAATGGATTTTTAGGCAAACAAAGCAGTAAAGGAGTTCCAAAATGATGAGAAAATCATGGAATACCTGAGATGGTTGGCACGAAGGAAAGGTTATGATCCAAACTATAAACCTGCTCCATCCAAAGTCATGACCACGGGATTTGTCCGTGTGCATCTAGATATCCGAATTTCATCTCCCGAATTCCTGTCACTGCCTCCCGGCTATCTTGCTGATGACATCGCGCATGTGTTGTCAAAATTCAAGAACCCGTTCGGGAAATTGGTTACATCCAAGATCGAGGATAACTTCCAGGGAACGGATGACATGCTCTTTCTGGAGGATATTACTTGTTGTCAGTGGCTCATCACAAAGATACAAAAGGTAATGGATAAACACGGTGAGCCATCCTATTATCAGGTATCTCTAACCTCGCCAATACTCATTACTGACCATACGCCCAATACCGTCTCAGATATGTGCCGGAACCTCAAGTCGGCCTACCAATTCTCAGACGACCAAGAAGAGATGCCGAATCTCCGGGCGGAGGTAGGTTTTGCCCGGGATCACCGCGAAGGTCGTTCCACCCCATTAGACTTCAAGACCGTGAAGAACCTGACGGCATTTCTGTTCACATTCGAGAGAATACTGAACACAATCCACGCCCCACACGTCATCAAGAGTAGAGAGGTCCTGCCACTAACAGGAAACTGCGAAGCTTCCTGGTACGCATCGCAGAAGCAGCTCACAAACAAGGAGTTTCTAGAAGTTATCCGCCGTTGTCGCTCAAGCGAGGAGCTTCTGGCAGTCACCTCCCACCCAAATTCTCGAGTACAGCAAGCTTACTCTGTTAGACAGGCCCTCGGAATCTCCAATAGCACCTACCCGATGGTCCAGTTCAACCAACACGAAGCCACACTTGATGCGGATCGTATTAATAACTGGGTCATGCTATGCTTCGCGTTAGTTCGATCTTCGCTATACGCCGACATTGATGAAATGTTTGACTTTCTTCAAGGTGAAGAAGAGATACCGAGTAATCTAAATGACCTTATACAGTTATGTGGAATGCCAAAGGCGGCGAAGTTCTACGAGGATAAGGTATATGACCACACAGATGAATTCTATCAAGAAGTTCCTTTTTGGAATCGTGTGGTTGGTAAGGAGGATACTTCTGGTTAGAAAGATAATGCGGGAGAACGGCAGTGTTCAGTTGTTGATGTATAACTACACATTTAATGGCTGTCAAAAGAGAGGAAGAGCTTAATGAGAAGGGCTTAAATAAAAGAGGACTTGAAAACTTTCAAATTACGAATCAGTCTGTGAGTATAAAAAGTAAAACCTTTGAATCAAGAATATCTTCGAAATGACTGAAGAATTGTTTTGATTTAGTATTGGACTTGACTTATGCGTGAATATGTATGCTCTTGTAATTCATTCACTAAGCAGAAGACCACTGATTGGAAATAGTAGGTATTGTCGCGCTTTATAGATATATGTAACTGCTACAACATAAAACTCCCAAAGTTCTAGCGACGCGCCGTGATTTCTTCTAATACTCCTGTATACTTTTAACAAAATGCCCCTCTAACGTACTTCTCTTAGCGATATATTTACTAATCGAGTCTATAACTAGTATCGCTCGCCTTATTGAACCGGAGTTATTTTTAGGGAAGCCTACATATATTAATACCAAGACCTTTATACTTTACTTCTTATAGCTTATATCTTATAATTAAGCGAACAGCAAATCAAAACTTGAGATACCTACAAAAGCCCCCCCCTCCCCTGCAAAAAAGATATCTCGTTTACCTACCCTACCATTTTTATCGTATGATATATTAGTATAAGTGAGCTCTCATATGAGCTATGATATCAATTTGAGAGTCGCGACATGAGATGCGATGAAGCTCGTTAGTGCTAAAGACTTTTTTTCTGATAAGTGTCAGTGTCTGTGCCATTTCAATACTCGCTTGCGCGAAAGAAGAAGCAGGAAAGATGATCTCGCTGTATTTTTCCTGTACCTCTATTATATCTTACACCTCCATCACTTCGTTAATCTATTACATGGGACAGGGCACAGAATCACGCCCGGGAGTCAAGAGCGTACTAAGTCTCCCGACATGTTCACCCCAGTTCCGCGCAATGAATAAGATGATCGTTTACCCAGTCCTTAGCATAGAGTTAAGAATCTATTTCTATATTCTTACCTAATCTGAGATGTCTGATAGCCATGTACCCACAAGCCGCTCATTGGCCATCGAGCTTTGGCTTCACCAACTTCTTCGCTTGCTCACTTTGCTTGACACTCTCCTCATAATCCGGACGTGGGATCTCAAGGGCATCGATTGTCCTTCCGTATGTGATTCCTCCCAGTCTACTGATAGGTTTGAGAACCTATTCTCACCCGTTAGCTTCGTCTCATTCCATCCTATCCCTCTCTCATCAAAAGAAAGCAACACAAGAAAAAAAAGAAAACTCACAGCAGGATCAATCAAATTCCTCTCCTCATTCAACGCATCCTCCCTTACCCAAAACCTCGTCCCCTCAATCACACACAAAACCCCCGTCTTCTTGCCCTCAATCTTCTTACTTTCAAACTCCCGACTACTCTCCAGCTTCCCTTCAATCGAGAAAACCGCCTCCTTCACACGATCACACTTCACATCCCTACACTTCTCCGGCGTCAATCCACTCAACCCCCACTCACTCTCCCCATACGGCGCATTGATACTCGTCGCATTCGCCGCTTCGACAAAGTGCTCAGAAATAATATTAATACAACACTCCTTACTCTCGAGAAGATTCCGGAGCGTATCTTTGCAATTATCCAGTCCGCCCGCAAACCCCACAGTGAATAGCGGCGGGTCCGGACAGATCATATTGAAATAACTAAACGGCGCTAGATTCGTGCTCGTTCCGTCGCCACTCCTGGTAGAAATGAAGCCGATGGGTCGAGGCACGATGCCGGAGATCATGAGCTTGTAGTTGTACACAGGCGGTCGACCGGGCTCATAAGGATCGATTTCTATGTGGTTTTTTGAGAGCGAGGCGCCAGCGTCGTTTGCTCCGCTACCGAGGGTCCAGGAGGGAAGAGGGGTTTGTTTTATTTCCCATGAACGAGTGTTGTCGAAGGGGGGGCGGGAGGCTTCTATGGCTTTGAAGTCGGGGTGGGGGTTGCGTTTGATTTCTTTTTCGGCGTCGGCGCGTTGGGTGGCCATTTTTGGGGGTGAGGTTGAGAATGGGGGGGAGATGGAGAGTCTTCTGATTGATAAGGGGGTTGGTGTAAGTTGTTGTGTGATCGATGAGGGGGTGATGACTTTGCTGTGGCTGGATGGAGTGTGAGTGAGGGTTTTATGAGGTACTGCTACTTGGGTATAACTGAGAATATATAAACTTACAAAGTTCTTGAGAGAGTTTTTGATCGCGTCACGAACATTAATATTCCAGGTTGACGATACGAGGTTGAGGATGAGGTGTGGTAATGGATTGCTTCGCAGATACAGATGAGATGAGGTACCGAAGGATAACGTCGGCGTCATAGGTTCACCCCACCTACCCCACTTCATATCCAAATGAGTGGTGATAGCGAGCCTTAATCAATTTGATTTGATGATAAGATATATTCTCATCAACACGGATACTCAATCATCCCAAATTTCCGAACCACTACCTTTGGAAGCTTTTACTTGCCATCAATTAAAAAATCGAAATTTACCTGAACAGGTTGTTGCAGTCATGTCAGGGGTCAAAACCTACAACCTGGGAGATTTCCCCCTCCAATCCGGAGAATCCATCAAAGAAGCATTCATAGCCTTCAAAACATTCGGAGACCCAAAGTCACCGGTGATCATCTATCCATCATGGTTTTCGTAAGAATTTCTCATTTTCATTCTTCCAACGAGATGAAGCCTCAAGTGAAACGCTCTTTACTAATGTCTCCACGCCTCCTTTAGCGGATGTAAGACCAATCCTCTCGTTCCTTCATCTCATTCTCATCCAATGAAAGAGCTAAATAAAACACAAACTATAAAACAACCAATATTAAATATAAAAACTAACATCCCAAAGCAATCGCCGACAATGAATGGCTCATCGGCTCCGACCAAGTTCTCAATCCTGAAAAGTATTATATAATAATCACCGCGCTTTTCGGAAACGGACGGTCGTCTTCTCCTTCGAATTCGGATATGAAATCTTCTATCAAAATCACGTTTTATGATAATATTCAGGCGCAGTATAGACTTGTGACGGAGCATCTGGGGGTGAAGCATGCGAGGGCTGTGATTGGGTGGAGTATGGGTGCTGGTATGAATCTCACCTCCCCCTTTTTGAATACCCCCTTTTCGGGTTTGGTGTATTGGGATGGAATCGAGGCACTGATAGAATTGTGATGTGTGTGTAGGTCAAACTTACCAATGGGCTACCACCTACCCAGATTTCATGGATATCATCGTCCCATTCTGCGGCTCTGCGATGACGAGTTTACATAACCAAGTTTTCCTTGAGGGCGTGAAATCTGCACTTCTTGCGGCGAGGAAACAGTCTTCTGCTGGTTCTTGCAAGGGAAGGGCTGTTTCTATGGAGGGACTTTCGCTTGGAGAGGAGAAGGCTTGGACGGAGGAGGAGAGGGAGGTGGGGTTGAAGGCTTTTGGGAGGGGTTATGCTGGTTTGTTGTTTCTTTTTTCATATTTTGTATCTTTTTGTGAGGGAAGAGGGGGAGTCAGGGCTTGGGGTGGATAATGATTGTTGTGTTAATGCTGATAATGAATGTAGGTTGGGGCTTCAGTCAAGCTTTTTATCGCGAGAAATTGTATGAGAAGGTGCTTGGATTCAAAGACCTCGAGGATTTCATGGTGAACTTTTGGGAGAAATGGGCTTTGTCGAAAGGTAAAGTACTCAATTTCAACATCTCAATACTTACCATAAGCCTTTACTAACCATAAGGACATTTCAGATCCCAACAATCTCCTCGTTATGCTGCACACTTGGCAAGCCGGAGATGTCTCGAAGCAAGAACCATATAACGGAGACTTCAAAGCTGCTATGCAGGCTATCAAGGCCAAGGCTCTGGTACTTCCTGGAAAGACTGATTTGTATTTTCCGTAAGTCTGTTCAGTATGTCGAGGAGTTGCATACTGAGTTAGATAGACCTGAGGATTCGGAGATTGAAGTTGCGAATATGAGGGAGGGTGTAGGGAAGATGATGGTATTTCCGAGTGTGAGTATAAGACTATGCTTTGGTTGAAAAGAATGTGAACTGACTTGGTTCTTAGATCTGGGGACATTGGGCTGGTGGACCTGGGGATAGCAAGGAGGATGTTGCGTGGTTGAATGAGAGGCTTCGGGAGGTTGGACTTTGATAGTAATGGCGTTTCATAAAGAAAGCCGTGTAGAAGGAGGAATGATACAGTGTATACCCACAGATTGAAAAGAAACATTATGTGATTACTCTCTGGTGTTGTGTTGCTTGAAATCTTTGGGGCCAAGGCAACATCACATTTCGAGGGGTTTGGCGGGGATGAACCTCATTGGCCCAAGCTACCCTGCCCACCTCTCCTCCCTCCTTCAACACCAACAACTTTTTGTGAGAACTTTCCTGTCACGTCCTACAGAGACCGCACCAATAAGTACGATATGGCGACAGACGCGCAATCCTCAAGACGTCCCATCGAGGTTTCTTTCCCTCTGCCAAAGGGTCCAGATACCCGCATCCATCTCCGCCTCACCATTCAATCCATCTCCATTCTCCTGTTCCTGACCACCACAACGAACGGCGATACCTCCACAGCCGCTCCGATGGGCTCTTTTGTCTATGCTATGCCAGACGTAGTTGCAAACCACAGAAGTCCGGAGGTCGCATTACCAAAACTAACACCACGGCAGAGATTGAACAAGGGCCAAACATTATCGACCCCTCTTTACACGCAAGAATCCTCGGTAGACTTCACAACACGCATTGCAAAGTTGCTGGCGCGAAAGACTGAACGGCCAGTCTATGTAGGAAATTCTATAACCTTTGCTGGTGCGGGAATGGGTGGCACGGTTGAGGAAGAAATGGAGGGGTTCAAGAAAGTGGTCGAGGTCGTGATGGAGGAATTTCAGAAAAGCTGAAAGATGCATCTCTGAATCGAAAACATTTGATGAGATTGCCAAGAATTCCTATTGGACATACCATTTGAGGTGATTCCCGGCGTTCTGTTTGCCACGAGAAAAAAAATTCATCTTCCAGTCACGAAAACGGTCCCTATTGCTGCAGATGCTACAACAGATGGCGACGATATTGCAACCACACAATTCCACGATTTGGAAGGGAAGTTTTAGCTCTCGCCGTCAATCCTTGATTGATATGGCACGATACTTGGTTGCACGGGATGCTGTCGGAAACGGAGTCTGCTGTTGGTGTCACGATGACTGGCACGAACACCACGCTTTGGGTTGTGACTGCTTCTTGTCCGGGCTACGTTACGCCACTCCACCGTTGACAGCTAATGCGCAAAACAAAAAGTCGTGCTCACCGCATCTGGGCAGACTCGAGGATGAACGGGGTACAAGAGGCAAGTTTGCGCGATGGTGAATGGCCCGTTTGAGTGTAGCCCAAAGGTGAGGTGGTAGGATTTACAAAATAGGGGTTTGTCTGTCCGATTACAGCATATCCATGGGGTCAGATGGATTTGAGACGAACAAAGAGGGATTGTCGATTTCCCCTTTCTGATGGCTGGGATGGAGTCTGTTCCACGTAGGATGCAATGCTACGTTCTTCGCAACGTGGCTTGGAAGAGGAGGAAGTTGGAAAAGAATTCTATAGAATCCAAGGCCATGCCCGTTTGACGTGCCTTGCACCACCAGCTAGAGAAGTATTTCTACTGTGTGACGGGTTCCAAGGCAAGGTTTCTTGCACCCTCTGCAGTCGCATCCCGCTGATGCTGATGTCTTGGGGGGGCGCTGGTCTGAATTGCATTGTCGAGGGCCACGGCAGATCTACTTGGGCATGGCCGAGAAACGGAGGATATATTTTATAGTTCACTTGTAATTCATTCAGATAAGACTGGGAGTTTCTGAATTGAAGGAGTGGTCTAAAATAGGTTAGATATATTCTAGTCGGTTGGTACCATTCACCAACTGCTAAAGTGGTGAGTGAGCTGCACCACCAGCTAAGGCAGCGCACGTACACTACTTGTACAGTACACAACCCCTCCCTCCCAGTTCTCTTGCGACCGACCTACCGACCACTGACCGACTGTGGGCACTACACTCTCCACTGCCATCTAGAGATCGCATCGCACACGGAAACCTGCGTCTCTTAACAGACTGGATCCTGCCCAAGGCAAAAAGCAAACCACAAAAACTGCCCTACGATCTCTCGTAGCTCCTTCACCACCACCAGTCCACCAAAATAACCTTTTCCGCGCAAAATTCTGCCGTCTGGTAAGTTACCACTACCGCTACCGCTACCCTAAGGTCATCCCCACCATGCCAGATTCCACCACCTAAGAAAATCCTCTCCTCTCCAACCGCTCTGCCCACGCCGCGGCGACCTCTCCTCAGAAAAGTTATTTCCCATACACCAGACACTATATCCCTTCCACACCTCCTGACGAAATACTGGTCAAGGCTCAAGCAAACTGTTTACTGATACTTCCCCCCTTCAACAGATCCCGGCCCAGTACCGCACCAGCCCAGCGCCAGCTCGCCTGGGGTCCTACAAGTATTTTTGTGCTACCTCCACAAGACAATTCCATACTTGGACCAGCGTACCTGCATATCGGAAAGATCTGAGTAGACCGCCCCGTCGAGGGCTACGTTGTAGCCATGGCATGGCAGCCAGAGCAAGAGCCGTTGCGACAGCTATCAGGATGTTTGAAGGATTCCCTGAGTGGTCACAACAAGACGGCCCAGAAGCAGGCTGAGATCGTGAGTGCTGCTGTCCTCGAACCGCCAATTTACAACGGTACTTTGGAATATCTGCTGATGGAGGAATGATCAAACAGATGCTTTCCCAAGCAAAAAACTCTCCTGATATCAACAATTACCTCACATACCTCTTCTCCAGTTCTGAGATACCCCCAGCTTTGGCTAGCAACCCACAATACAACCAAGCAGAACACCATGCAGTTCGTTCCGCCGCAGCAGTCATGCTGAAAAACAACATCAAAACTGGATACAAGACAATTCCTCCAGAAAGTCTTGCGCTGGTGCGGTCTACGGTGCCTCTAGCCTTACAGGACAAGAACTCAACAATACGTGGTTATGCCGGAAATGTCATTGCGGAAATTGTTAGTCGTGGGGGGATTTTGGGATGGTCGCAATTATTACCAGATCTGATTGGGTTGATTGAGAACCAGACTGGTAATATCGCACCGGAAGCTCAAGAGGGGGCAATGTCAGCGTTGGCCAAAGTTTGTGAGGACAACCGAAAGATTCTAGACAAGGACTATTCAGGACAGCGGCCGTTGACGTTTATCATCCCAAAACTTATACAGTTTGCCGGCAGCGATAAGCCCAAGGTTCGATCACTTGCACTTGGGACCATCAATGTTTTCATTCCGCATAAGCCACAAGCATTGCTGGCATCTCTGGACGATCTCCTTAATCAACTATTTCAACTTGCAAACGACCCTGAAGCAGATGTCCGAAGACAGGTGTGTCGGGCGTTTGTTCAAATAGTCGAGATTCGACCTGACAAGATTATGCCACATATTGCAGGACTTGTCGACTATATGCTTGCTCAACAATCGAAGATGGAAGATGAAGATCTGGCTTGTGACGCTGCCGAGTTTTGGCTTACTGTGGGAGAGCATCACGAACTTTGGGGATCCTTGGCACCGTATCTGGATAAGATCATTCCTGTTTTATTGGAAAGTATGGTCTATAGTGAAGAAGATATTGCAATGTTGGAGGGTGGGGGTAACGACGCTGATGAAGAAGATCGCATCCAAGACATCAAGCCTCAATTTGCCTCTGGGAAAAACATTCGAGCTGGAGGCAATGGAGAGGAAGATGTCCAAAATGGTGCTGGGGGTTACGGCAAGCTTCGTGACGACGATCTGGACGAGGGAGAGATTGAGGACGACTACGATGACGATTCTGATGATGGCAATCCCGAGGATCGATGGAATTTAAGAAAATGCTCTGCAGCTGCGCTCGATGTTTTCGCAGGTGACTTTCGAGCCCCTGTTTTCAACACTATACTTCCATACCTATTGACGAATCTCAAACATGAAGAGTGGCCCTACCGCGAAGCTGCAGTACTTGCTCTGGGGGCAGTCGCGGAAGGTTGCATGGATGTGGTTACACCGCATCTTCCAGATTTAGTTCCATATTTGATCACGCTACTCAACGATCCCGAGCCTCTTGTTCGACAGATTACGTGCTGGACCCTGGGACGATATTCTGCATGGGCGGCTGGTCTCGGTACTCCGGAATTACGTGCCCAATTCTTTGAACCTATGATGGAAGGTATTTTAATCAAAATGTTGGACAATAATAAGCGGGTTCAGGAAGCAGGTGCTTCGGCTTTCGCGCATCTTGAAGAAAGAGCCGGTGCAAATTTAACGCCCTACTGTGAGCCTATTATCCGGCAATTTGTTCGATGCTTCGAAAAGTACAAGGACAAGAATATGTTCATACTCTACGATTGCGTGCAAACCTTGGCCGAACACGTTGGTCATGGTCTTGCCCAGCCTCAACTCATAGATATTCTGATGCCAGCGCTGATCCATCGATGGAACAAAGTGTCAGATCAGTCACGAGAATTGTTCCCCTTACTCGAATGTCTCTCCTACGTTGCCAGTGCGCTTGCAGATTCATTCGCGCCATTTGCAGAACCAGTCTTTACAAGATGTGTCAAAATCATCCATCAAAACCTGGAGGACTACTTGGTTGCTGTGAGCAACCCCATTTTGGATGCTCCTGACAAGGATTTTCTTGTTACAAGTCTAGACCTCTTGAGCGCTATCATCCAAGCCGTGGATGAGAAGCAAGCAAATGATCTCATTTCCGGCTCGCAACCTCAAGTATTCGATCTCTTGACTTTATGTATGGAGGATCCAGAAAACGATGTTCGTCAATCATCATACGCACTCCTTGGAGATTGCGCAAAATACGTATTTCCTCAACTAAAACCTTATCTCCCTGCGTTGTTACCACTTCTCATCAAACAACTTGACTTGGACCAAATTATCGAGGAGCAAATTGAAACAGGGTTCAGTGTGGTGAACAACGCCTGCTGGTCAGCTGGCGAGATCTCAATCCAATACGGTGGCGAAATGGCCAGCTACGTTGAGAAGCTCTTGGAGCGATATCTTCAAATCCTTGGCAACCCAGCAGTTCCCAAATCCGTGACCGAAAACGCCGCCATCGCCCTCGGACGACTTGGGCTGGGGAACAGTAATATCATGGCTCCCGCCCTACCTTCGTTTGCTGAGCCATTTTTGAAATCGATTAACTCGGTCGACTACACAGTGGAAAAGGCTACGGCTATGAAGGGGTTTTGTCTGGTGGCCCTGGCGAATCCGCAGGCTATGGAGAAGGATCTTGCCAATCTTTTTAGTGTTGTTGCGAGGTATAAGTTGGAAGATTCGTTTTTGACCCCGTTGACGGCGGATTTGTCGCGGATTTTTAGACACGTAAGTACTTTTTTTTTTGTTTCTTTGGGTGGGGGGGGACGTTCGTGAGCTGGAATTGAGGAGTTCATGAGGGAGATGGGAAGGACGTAAAGAAGAAAAGAAGAATATGGGCTAATCATCGCGATACAGACCATGGAACTGTACAAGTCCCTTATCCCGGACTTTGATGCATTTCTTACTAACTCGATCCCGGCGGGGGATGTGGCGGCTTTGAAGACGGTTTATGGGTTGTAAATACAGAAAGATCCAGCTTTGGACAACAGGTAATGGGCCCGCGGCCAGGGGGTGGAAGGGTGCTGTTTTGGGAGCACAGACGAGAGCTGATGGTTGCATGATGTTGTATTACGAAGGGATGATTGATGCCAGGCACATTTTATTGGGATATGGCAAGGGAATGGGATTGGCACTGGGGAGGAAAATTCAAGTGAGGAAGCATCATGGTTCATGTGGGGGAGGGAGGGTTTTTTTCCTTTTCATATTCACCGTATGCCTCCTTTTTTGCACAATATCTTTGGCATTTTCACGAGCGGTTCGGATCGGTTCCTGATTTTCTTCTTTAATGGAATGCATGACTACCTACCTACCATCCACACATTAGATTAGTATTACAGACATTTACGAGTTTTTTTTCCCGCTCTACTTCTTCTTTTTATTGCCCCCTTTCTCTTTTTCCGATGAATGGTGGTGTTCTCTCTTGCTTTTCTTTTTTTAATCCCACCGACTTCTTCTAAGCGAAAGGGAGAGAGAGGGGGCTTATATTTATAGCAAGCAATAGCGATAGCAATAGCAATGGGAATTGCAGGGGTGAGATCGATGCTTTACTAAACCTGCTTTCTTATGGTGTGGTATGGGATGGTGTAAGGAAAGCAAGTAGAATGGTCTTTTTCTTTTTTTATATCTTTTCTTTGGTGGGGATGTAGGTAGATGGATAGATAGGCAACCTTTTTTCGTTTTCTCTTGCTTCTCCTGACAATATTTTTCTTGTTCTTGGTCTTTCTTTTTTTAACGGTAATTGACTCAACCACCCCCTAAACAATTAAAAATACCTAAACTACCCCCTAATTGATTAGAAAGTGACTAAACCACCCCCTAAATTTTACCCCTAAAAAGAGGGGTAGTTTAGTTAGTTACTATCTAAGTATTAGTTAATATTTACTTAATATTATATATAGGTAAGTTATACCTAGGCAGAATAATAAATCTTTTCGGGACCTCGGTCGGAGAAACTTATATAGGATCCACGTGACGAAAGTGGGGTAAAATTGGGGAAACCTCATTGAATTTAGATAAGCAAAAGAAACCAACAACAAATGGCAGGCCTCTTGGTCTAGTGGTATGATTCACGCTTTGGGTTCCTCATCTTACGAGGGATGCATGTGTGAGGTCTCCGGTTCGATCCCGGAAGGGGCCCATTTGTTTTTTGGTCCTTTTAGGGGGGAGAGGGTAGTTTTTTAGAGGGGAGAGGGTAGTTTTTTAGAGGGGAGAGGGTAGTTTTTTAGAGGGGAGAGGGGAGTTTTTAGAGAGGAGACGGGAGGAGAGAGGAGGAAGGGGGAAGGGGGTTTTAGATTAGAATTATAGATAATAAATAAAGGGTTTATTATTATTATTATTTATCTTACGCTACTAGGCGTAAAGCCTACCCTAAGATTATATAGTACTTCTACTCGTCTAAATCTAACTAAGTCTACGAGTCTTACTCGTTATACGCTCTATCGTTTACTACTAATAGGGATCGCTTAGAGTAGCTAAGCGATCCAAGGATTTCCATTGGTTACTGTCACGTGATGGACCCGGATAGATCCCGAAGGGATCCAAAGGAATCCAAGGGATCCAGGAGAGGACGAAGGTTCTATATAAGACTGGCACGTCTGCCATTAGATAGGAGCTTCGTGTTCAACTTAGTTTAGCAATCTAGTTATTAAGTTATTATTTCTTTGTTAACAAGTGACGAGTTTACCTCCGAGTATACAACCCGGCGCATCTGTACTTCTTACCCGCATACCAACCGTCGAAACGATTGACTTTGTCAGATAGTTTGAGTTTCGTCACACTTAGCTACTAAAGTATAGAAGGAAATAGTAAAATAAATAAATAAACTAAGTAAAAGTAAGGTAAAAATAAAACAAAATAAGACTTAGAGCTTTAGAGATATTAGAGCCTCTTCCTTAATGTAACGAATACTCAAACTGGCTAACTAAACTTGGCTGGGTGTTCGCTGGTTGGTATGCTATGATAAGAAGAATACTATCGGGTTGTTCACTTGGAAGTGAACTCGTTACTTGTATCAAAGATGTCAAACTAATATGAT
>CAJVRM010000156.1:0-19605 GCA_911693285.1 Hymenoscyphus albidus | reverse complement strand
ATCCCTATTTGCTATAAGAAACCTGGATGTGCCTGTCGAGGGTTGCGCCTCTTTATTATGACAAGTATCACGTGAGCACGTGATTCGTGACACTTAAACAGGTGTCTTATTATAGGACTAGTCCCTTTATAGCTACTTTAAGGCCGCTCTTCTATCTCTCCTCTCCCTCTTCTCCCTCTAATTCGAGTACTAGGCGATATTCGCTTAGCCTTCCTAGTAAGAATATCTACTCTAGTAGTACTAGTACCTTCTAGTTATATCTAAGTGTCACGAATCACGTGCTAAAGGGCATGCCCCGCGTCATGTGATGAGTTAGTCCAGACGGCGTTCCGACTGGACAGGCACATCAGGATAGTTATAGCAAATAGGGATGCTTAGAGTAGCTAAGCGATCCAAGGATTTCACATGTAGAGGGTCACGTGATATATGCAGGGCGACATGGTCGTTGTCGACTTTGTGACTTAAGGAGAACGAAGGATCTATATAAGACTGGCACGTTTGCCATTAGATAGGAGCTTCGTGCTCAACTTAGTTATCAATCTTATCATATTAGTTTGACATCTTTGATACAAGTAACGAGTTCACTTCCAAGTGAACAACCCGATAGTCTTCTTCTTATCATAGCATACCAACCAGCGAACACCCAGCCAAGTTTAGTTAGCCAGTTTGAGTATTCGTTACACTAAGTACGTCTTATATATCCCTTAGTCTAGCGGCTATCTAGCTTCCTAGTACTCTTTATAAGCGTTGTCTCTCCTCTAAGTTTACTATAATAAAGTACTAGGTAGTTTATATTATCTATCCTAAGCTTATACTAATAGTATAGAGTCTACTAGCTAGGGACCCGGCCTCTAGAAGAGAAACTCTCTAAGGCCTATTTTCTTAGTTCTTACCTAAACTAGGAGGGAGCTCTTTACTTTTAGGAGGTTCTTATAGAGGTGTGACGAAACCGGTATCTAACTAACTAAAGGTATCGAGTTCGACTGTTGGTATGCGGGAAAGAAGACAACTATCAGGTCGTGTGTTTACTCAAAGGTAAACTCGTCACTTGTACAAAGTAGTCAAGACAGCAAAGGTATTGAATGCAATGTAAACTAAGTTGAGCACGAAGCTCCTATCTAATGGCAGACGTGCCAGTATTATATAGAACCTTTGTTGCCTTGTCCTAACTGTTGGATCGCCAGGGTCGCTCGTCTACCGAGTCGACCTAGACGACTGGACTAGACGACTGGAGCGCTCGTCGCTCCAGGCGACCCAACTTGTCACGTGATACCAATTAAAGGAAATCCCTGGATTGCTTAGCTAGCGCAAGCGATCCCATTTGCTATAAGAGTGTTCAATAGTGCCTGACCTGTCAGGACGCCGCCTGGTTTTCACTTCTCACGTGCTAACACGTGATTCGTGACAAGAGGCTCCTGTAACGAATACTCAAACTGGCTAACTAAACTTGGCTGGGTGTTCGCTGGTTGGTATGCTATGATAAGAAGAAGACTATCGGGTTGTTCACTTGGAAGTGAACTCGTTACTTGTATCAAAGATGTCAAACTAATATGATAAGATTGATAACTAAGTTGAGCACGAAGCTCCTATCTAATGGCAGACGTGCCAGTCTTA
The DNA here is from genome assembly GCA_911693285.1 of Hymenoscyphus albidus. Lineage (NCBI taxonomy): Eukaryota > Fungi > Ascomycota > Leotiomycetes > Helotiales > Helotiaceae > Hymenoscyphus > Hymenoscyphus albidus. The sequence goes on along the minus strand of CAJVRM010000156.1, from coordinate 17,991 downwards.
TATAGATCCTTCGTTCTCTTGTGCTAGCTTGCTAGACTCGTCGCTCGGTCGCTGCTAGACTGGTAGACCAGTCGTCCCGTCTAGCGACATATATCACGTGATAACAATACAGAGAAATCCCTGGATCGCTTAGCTACTTCAAACGATCCCTATTTGCTATAAGAAACCTGGATGTGCCTGTCGAGGATTGCGCCTCTTATTATGACAAGTATCACGTGAGAACGTGATTCGTGACACCTTCTTAATAGTATCTATACTTATTACATCTTCTGCCTCCTTTCTCCTAGTCTCTTCTATAGTTATATTTGTAGTATTTAGTTTGGGGTTCCTCTTAGGTTCTCTATCCCTTCTTATAGAGAGCTTCGGCGACCATCGATAACAATACTATAATCTAGTATTATTATAGACTTATATTCTTACTAGTAATCTAATATAGATTACTAGGATAGCTTTCTAGAAGTTTTCGGTAACTCTTAAAAATTTATGTTTTTTTTTCTTTAAAGGGTTTATTAGTTTAAGTGTATTTAGAGCTTATTTAATCTTATTTTATTAGTAGAATTATATTTTATACGTTTAAACTATTCTATATTATTTAGTATATTTTAATAATTAATCTTCTTCTTTTTACTATTCTATAATATTATACTTATATTATTTAGTCTTATAAGTAGGGTTAGATAGTAGAAACGTACCTTATATACCTAAGTTTATATCCTTATCGAAAAGTACTATAAGGTACTACTATCTATATAAAACCCTTGTTTTTAACTTACTAGATAAAGTGACTGTATATTAAGAACGAAAAGTACGGCTGAAAAGGCAAGCTGACACACATCTTGTCGCTTGCATACGAGTCACCCCATTTAACCGGTTCCATCACTTGCACCAGTTGTATCCAGCCTGGCTCTGCATACCTCGTCCAATCGACCAGTAAGGATGCTTAACAGTAGACACAAAACGGAAAAGAAGAAGTCGCACGAATCCTTTACTAGGATGGATGAGGAAAGGTCAGAAAGTACCATGACATTAGGCTGTATTTATTCTTGGGCGTCAAAACCATCATAGCGGAAAAGGCTCCAACCCCGGTAGGATGTGTCCTGTCCACTGGTGGTTTGGTATATTTGCTTTACTCACAACTCTCCAGATCACCCCTCGCGAAGGACGAAGCTACAGTCTACAAGCATCCTCTTCGCCCTTTTTAATTCCATCGCAAGAGTGTCTCTTCGAATACCTAGAGTTGACATCAAAATCACCCCATCATGTCCCGCTGGCACTCATCGTCGTGCTTAGAGCCTGATGTTTTTCTCGTGAACCAAGTGCCTCACTGTCGTGCCTGTGAGACAAGCGCATTTATCGCCCTATCCGACATCAACACTTCCAACGCCAAATCCGAGCTGGATATACCGCCCGACGAAGTTGACAGCAAGCTTAACCTCCACTGGCCCTCTAACATAAATTGGGATCACCAGAACGAGCCATCAAACGATACACAGACAGAGCTTTCGCCTAATCGACTACATTCAAAGATTGTGGGTCCCAATGAGGCTGAATCGGTGTTACCGTCCTCGCCAGTATACAACAAATGTCTTGAGCGTAGCGAGATTCGGTTGATATATCTCGAAGCAGTACTAGACCAGGATTTACCTATACACGTTTGTCTTGAAGTGTATGAACATGAATTGTGCCCTGAGTATGAGACAGTATCTTACACATGGGCATCTGAAGACGGTGACAACAATCGCGCACAACCGATATATATTGGACCGTTCTGGGACGTCATTCTTCAAACGCGAAATTTCACTGCTCTTCTCCGCTATTTGCGACCTTCTCGGGGCTTTAGACTTGTGTGGATCGATGCCATTTCCATCAACCAAAGAGACTTGGTTGAGCGCAATAATCAAGTTGCAAGAATGGGCGATATATATCGAGCATGCACGCGGACTATAGTATGGCTTGGGCACGACCTAGTGGACCGCAAAGCAACTGCTCGGAAAAAGGTCCCTCTCGAACTTTTTAACCAGGTTTTGAAGTCCAGTCCCGAGGAGTCTGCCTTGGATATAGAAAGTGTTCTTAAGCGAAAATACTTTCAGCGGATTTGGGTGATCCAAGAACTTACTCTTGCTCCTTCATCTGTTTTTCCTATAGCCGGAGTGGACTTTCTGGGCGCACACCGGACTCCATCGGGAATACTTAAATCAGTATCTCAATGGAAATTTTTCGAGGACACCCCAGCCTCGTGGTTTCAACATACGCATCAAATTTCCTACCCGATTGATTGGAGTCTTCTAGAGATACTAAAGCAAATGTCTCATTCGGAAGTTGAAGCGACCGATCCTCGTGACAAGATATTTGGGATTCTTGGTTTGATCCCGCACTCGCGGACTCCCTGCAGTCTTCTGAATCCTGATTATTCTCTTTCTAATATGGCGACACTCATTGGCGTTTCCGCTCATCTTTTGCTGAATCTCCGTCGACCCCAGTTATTGCTAGCTAGCGTAGGGTCAAAAGCACGATCACCATGGCCCACGTGGGTGCCTGACTGGAGAACCAACTGGCTCAAAGCGCCGATAAGACAAGAGTTACATCTTCCTGATAAGGACTACAGCCCTTTACTGGACTCACATGCTGCAAATCGAGCTGAAATTGGAACTATTTACGTTTGTGACATAAGGTTTTATGTACCATCTCTTTATAGTAAAAGTAGTATCTACCACAGAAGAGCTGCAGTCGGCCTCGATAAACTTTGGTCAAGCGGAAACTCAGTTCGAAGTTATGATGGTGGTTTGACACTTAACTTGGTTCATATATTGTCGTTCATGGATCCACCGTCCCATGTTCATGAATTTCCTGATGGTCGGAGCTTAAATCTGTTTGTATTTCGTACCAAATCATGCACTCTGGGAATTATACCGACCCTACGGCCTTGAATGAATTATCGTGTCCGGGGAAAAAGCATCTATTCATGACAGCGACTCAAGAAGAAGAATACTTCATGGTTCTTCAAGAAACCGACAAGTCGGGTGATTTCAGATTGGTCGTTTGTTTTTATTGTGCCAGACTGAGTCTCTGCTCGCCGTGGGCACCTGCTAGCTGGGTGTATCGGTGGCTACCAAGAGAAAGCCATGCAAAAGCTCTCAATCCTGGTAAAACTGTTGAACATTACGCGGTTACACCCGCGCAAAGCCTAGCAGATATCAAATCACACTTCAACGATGCCGCCCCATTCTTCAAATCCTCAAATATTCTGGAGGCTTTTCTACCAGGATCTGGTTCTCTGACTATTAGAAACTTCCTTTTTCTCGCTCAAAGCATAATAGCATCCAAAGAAATGAGCGGAGACCTCTTGAGTTGGCTTGCTTCCTCTAAAGACCCGAAGTTCTTAGAGCTTTTCCAGGAAATTCTGTTAAGACGATCGGCGTCCTTTCATCCGAAGGTCCATGAAGATAAAGTATGTCTCGTCATAAACGATATCGAGTGGAGGGATCTGTATGACACATATCATGCTTTCGTCGAAAAGCTTTCGTATCGCTGGTCTTTTCAATTCATATACCAAGAAGATGAGTCTGAATCCGGACGATGGAGTTATAGCGTTAGACCTCATGTACCAGAAAAGTCAGTTTGTATCCGGTATCCACTTTGGTTGCTTGCAAAAATAATACAAGATCGGAAAGTGTACGAAGTTCTAGCTTTATTCACTCCCTTCACAAAGGACAGCAATGAGAATGAGCTCACTTTAGCCCTTCGACCCGAGGAGGAGGGAGACGATACAGAATATGGCAAACTTTGGCCGCAGAAAGTTTACGACGAGCTTGACTTGGACCTGAAGTTCCAAAAAGTGTGTATTATTTGAAAGACATGGAAAAGCAAGTTTTGCATCAAGCAAACGATTCAGCGAGAAATTCCATGGGTACGAAGAAACTCAATAACGATTTTGCACGGCATTTTGGGACACGAGTTTTCTCGTATTTGGTGGAGCCTATATTTAACGACCTATAGTTGATAGAGGAGCCATGGAGGACTTTGGGAACTTGCGGTTTTGGATGGTTGCTCTGAGCTGTTTCCTATTTTTCTTGATACAGCTTCTAGTATGACTTCTGGTTTATTTCTGTCGTGTTCGGAGTTGTCTATACTTTGATTCACTATTAACTTTTGTTGGAATTTCGGACTTTGTGTGTGCGGTTGGATTGTTTTGTGGTTTGGTTTTAGTTACAATTCCTTTAATTTACGCTATTGCTTTGGAAATGAGAGGCGTGAGAAGGTGTACGTGAAATAGTCTGATCAAGGGTTGTAAGCCTTGGTGAATACCCTTGCTAAGTTTTTGAATACGCGAAACGTTTTATCCTTGGTTGTTGGGAGAGATAAACAATATGTCCCCGTTGAATAATAGAATCGAGAAACTAAAGTGGTCCTATAACTGGATTTCTTGGTATAGGGAAGGAAAAGGTAAATGCTATTTTGTTATATTTTTCCTTGAATGTAATTATAAAGATGGTTACGCTAATGCCAAGAATGAGTAGGGTGACTAGCTAAGGTATTCCTAGTAGTTCCCAAGCTTTACGGATCCTAGTCTGAGAGCCAAGGAATAATATAATGTCCACTGGCTTTTTGCTTAACCGTAGGTACTAAGTAGTAGTGATTTACGGGAAAGTGTTGGGCTAATAATGGATTGAAGTATAGTAAACATTGTGAAATCTACGCCCATTATACGAGTCTACGCGTTAGGCTTATATAAAAGTTCCTTTAGCATTTTTGTAGGTAAAATCGTAGTCCAGAGTGTTTACACTAAGTGGGGTGATTCAGGTTGAAATGAAGAAAATTATTCCCTGTCCCCCAGACTCTTCCTACTATATTATTAAATATCACTTTTGCCACTTTCTATTTGAAACTTATGAGTCAATCGTTATTGGCCTCTCAGTACATTTGGAATACCTACCGTATCTGTGCAGTAGGAATGTCGTACTGTACAAGACCGCTTCCTGGCTGTTTGAAGAACAGCCTTTCTCCAGACCCCTCGCCAGAGATGTCCAACCACGACTCCACGAGAAGCTACTTCTCATCACAAACCCCTGCACATGAGGAGGAATTCTGGTTGCTCGTAGACAACAGAAACATCTTATGGATATCCAGTCTCGCACTTTGGTATTTTCACAGGGGTCAATTTATTGCGGAAATCGCGATATTCCGAAATATATCACTTCCAGCGTCCACACCTGTTTAAGAGTTATAGTACTCATTGAATGTACCTTATTTGAACATATGATACCTGTCACAAATGGAACTGGGTATTAGGTAGGGTACCTACTGTTATGGTGGGGATCAAGGAATAGATTGTTCGCAAGGAGGGAAGAGAGACGCTCTTCGCACTCCTTAGGTATTTGTCTATCTACGGAAGGGTACACCCACAACTTCGCTAAGCGAACCCTTATTCACTAAATCAAAAACTGTCACACCTACCTAGGTTTAGGGTATTGGTCACGTGTATCAGACCACGTAACTCTTCTATTTCCTACTTATATAGCAGAGTTTACACTCGTCTAATCTAAGCTCAGTTAAGTATTTCCACTTACTATTCTATGCGCGATAATATCTTCTCGGCAATTATAATCGCACCTACCAAAATAAGCGTTCTCATTTACTTTCGCTTACTGTACTGTTTACCTGCTTCATCACCTCATGTTCAAACCCCCCTTTCTCGCTAAACCCACCAAACCCTCCCCAAAACTACCACCTCCTACACTTAAATCTTACTCTCCCCTTTCCCCGCACCAAACATCCCCCCCAAACTCCCACTAATAAGATACTCGCCCCCATCAACCGTAACCACCGCCCCATTAGCATGACTCCCCGCCCTGCTACTCAAAAACACGACAAGGCCCGCAATATCCTCCGGGACACCATTGCGTCCACTCGGATTCCTCTTCGCCGTCTCTTCGAGCCCGCCGCAGAGGTCGATGAGGCCGTTTGCCATCTTGGTGGGGAAGAGACCCGGTGCGATGGCGTTGACGAGGATGTGGCGGGGCCCGAGCTCGACGGCGAGGTTCTTGGAGAGGTGGATGGCGGCGGCCTTTGAGGCGGAGTAGGCGTATGTTGCGTGTGGTCCTAGGGTGCCTTGGGGTGTTAGGGTTTAGAAAGAGAGGGGAGAGGGAGGGGAAGGGAGGATACCGATTGCTAGGCCTGCAACGGAGGCTGTGATGATTACTCGGGAGGGATCTGCAATAGTACCGCGTTTTTGGAGGAGAGGTGCGAATCTGTGTTTTCGTAAGTCTTGTGTTCATTCTTCCTCAAGTCTTTCTTTTCCTTCTTCTCCATCGTCTTCCTCCTCATCTTTTCTCTCTCTTTTTGAATCCACGAAGATGTGACAAGTCAAAAAGCGATAGAAGGACGTCCTCATCAGATCAAAAATCCACATCAAGTCGACGGTACTGTGCCTCTGAGAAAATCTCGCCTCAACTCCTCCTTCATCTCACCCCCTGAAGGTCATTGAGGGGGGTACAAGCGAGAATCTCAATACCACAACCACAACCACAACCTCAACCCCATCTTCTCCCCCTCCCCCATTTGCTGAAAACAAAACAACACCTTCAACCCCTCCTCCTCCCCCTCCCTCTTCGAAAAAACAAATTATAAAGAGCACAAACTCACAACCGAAGACACCCAAAAACCCCCCTCACATTCAAATCCATCACCTTCCCAAACGCCCCATCACTATGATCTTCAAACCGTTCCCCCCAACTAGCCCCCGCATTCGCCACAAGGACATCAACATATTCCGTCAGCTCCCCCACTTGTTTCACCAACCCCTGAATCCTAGCGATAGTCGAGATATCCGCGGGGACAGCGATGGCTTTGGCGCCTGGTGCGAGGTTAGGAAGATTATTGAGGAGCGAGACGGCTTGAGCACAGGCGAGAGCCTTGCGGGAGGTTTTGAAGACTTTTTGGGCGCCTGCTTGGAGGATGCTGGGGGGTGTTAGGGGGAAGGGGAAAAGGGGGGGAAGGGGNCAGGCGAGAGCCTTGCGGGAGGTTTTGAAGACTTTTTGGGCGCCTGCTTGGAGGATGCTGGGGGGTGTTAGGGGGAAGGGGAAAAGGGGGGGAAGGGGTAGATACCCAGATGCGGCGTGGAGACCTAGACCGCGGGAGCCGCCTGTTATTACGACGAGTTTCCCTTTTAAAGAGACGGTGCTTGGGAAGTCTTTAAGTTCTGTGTCATAGTTTGACATTTTGTTTGTTCCAAGCACAACTTCTTTCTTTTTCTTGTCGACCTTTTTTACTCTCTCGAATTCCTTCTTTTCTCTGGAGGCGGGCACTCGGTTAGCGATTGTGTAGCTGAATGATATATTGTGAGGAAGTTTCAGGGGGGAAGTATGATGGAGTTGAGAATTTGGAAGTGAGTGAAGCGAGAAATTCGTGTAATGTGGTACAATTGGATTGGATTGGAGAAGCAATTGATCGAAGGTGTAAGAGGATGTAAACTTGGGAGACGTGAACATGTGGGGTGTGTATTCACCCCCTGCTTGCCGAGGTACACCTTTTCTTCCCCTCTTTATGAATTGCTGAATACGGAAATAAGTGCATATTGTGAAGATATCATTGTGATGAAGATTCTGTAGGTTGTAAGTAAGACACTGCATGAATTGAAGTTCATGATTTGATAGAGTCACGAATTAGAAGAAAAAAGGGGATTGAAGTTTATTAGTGGTGAGACTATCCCTGTAAGATATCAGATTCTCATGTCGATTATTGACAACATGAGTATGAATACTCCCACCTAGAGCTGAGAACCTCCCCAAAGCACAAACTTTTCATTTCTTCCTTGCCACCCAGTGGCTAGCCCGATAAGTATTCTGTAACATGCTGTTTGCATCCTGAATGTAAGGTGCTTGGATACCGAATACTCGCTTCTCAATGGAAAACCCCAGCTCTTCTACAAGAGCAACAACCTCGTCGTCTGTCAGTTCGACACTACCTGGATCCGCGATTCCTGGGATTAATTAGTATTTATGTAGTTGATGAGGGCAAGTGAACGTACCCCAGGTGGTTGGTTTAGGATCTTTCTCCTGCTCTCTCTCTTTTCCTATGCCCTTATCTACCTCCTTTCCTTTTCCCTTGTCTACCTCCTTTCCCTTCCCCTTATCTACCTCTTTTCCCTTCCCCTTATCTTTCTCCGTCGCCTTTTCATTCTCATTCTCCTGCTCTTTCTCCTTTCCGCTGTCTATCTCAATCGCAATTTCCTTTTCCCTCTCCTCTCGCTCACGACCATGACTCCCAGGTGCGTTTCGTTCAAAATGCCAAAGCAGAGGACCGACATTTATCAATAATCCTCCTGTCTTCAAACAATTGCGCACAGTCTCGATGTATCGAATGAGATTAGGAGCTGTATCAAGGAAAAATACGGTGGCAACAGCATCAAATCTGTCTTGCTGTTTCTTACTTCCGTACAAAAGCAGAAAGTCAGATGCACTCATGCTCATATCTCCAGATTCTTCCGTGTGAGTCATGAGATCTCCTGTACTGACATCGGGTATTAGAACCGATTTCAAATGGTTTTTGCGAGATTTGTGGTTGGAAAAGGAATGAGCCCATGGATACAAAGTGTGTATACGAGATCCGACGGAGTAGTTGAGGATATAGGAGCTTGCAAGAAGTTGATGGTAGCTTATTTCGTTGCCTTCGGCGTTGAATCCATCAATACATAGGTCAAAGACCAGGCGACCAAGACCCGCACCGGGGACAAGAATGTTCATTTTCTCATTACTTCGAAGACTACGAAGACTTCGCTCTTTTTGCAGTGCGGCGTGTACTGGGCAGTGTGCTGCATTTCTCTCGACGATACCTTCCTCAGACCAATCGCGGAAGAGTTGACGGAGAGTACTGCGCGCCTTTTCTAGGTCATTCGTGGTTGCGGAGGTTCGCCAATCGGAGCCATCTTTGGTTACTATCAGGGATGGATCATTAAGTCCGAAAGATTCGAGACCAGCTTTAAGAATAGCTTGAGCAATTTCCGCATTCTTGTCAATGGCCAGGTCTACTTCGTTGAGAGTGTCAAGGTAGGAGAAAGGAGGCTTCGCTAAGAGCTCCCAGTGCTTCTTTGGGAGAGCATAGAAGGATTGTCGTCTGAGATGAGTAGTGTTGTAATGGGCAACTTTGGAGTATTGACTGCAACGAGTCAGTGGAAGGTTCCTTGTGGCTTCTTTGGAAAGAGTATTGGATGCTTTTTCCGTGAGTTTGGTCAAGTCGGTTCGAATTGCCAACTAGAGTGAATTAATTGATGTAGTGATATGGATTGTGAGGATAGTACGTTGAAATATTCACCCCTTGACGCTGGAACAATGATGTGTATCTTCACTGTGAGAAGATCACAGAGGCTTTCGGTGGGTTCAAAATACCATCGAGTTGAATCAGAAGCAGGAACGGCAAACTTACTAGAAAGAGGATAGTGCACCCAAGATAACCTTCTTCTCCTGTTCATCTTCGTATGTATCTTGACCGCCCCGCCACTCAGCACTTGACATCTTGACAAGAATCGTTGCTGATGTGTAGAATTCCGAGGTGGAGGTTGGTCAAGCATTCAATATAAATATGGTGGAAAGTGCAAGAGCTCTCCCTCCTGCTTGCGAACGAGCCCGCCTGCAGGCGAGGACCAAGTGATCCACGTGACACCCCGGAAAATCCTTACATAAGCCAAGCAGGTGCCCCTTGCGCCTTCCCGCTCCCAATCATTGGCCATCCCTTGGCACAACCACGCAATACGCAGGTGCGACCCTGAAGGCTGAACCTGACCACGGGCACAGGCAAAGCCGTAGACTACTCCGTACCTATTTTCTACATTCCGCGACGGGCGACTTCTCCAAAGCATCAACCCAACAATTTTACTCCCCTCCCTCCAACCGCCACCCTCCACCCTCCAACCCGACCATCCTCAACGCCAACGATTTTGCATCCCCCTCCCACTCTGCATCTTCGTCCCAATGGCGGCCCCTGGAGCGACGCATTTGGGCGTTACCCAGCCGCTTTCCTGCGCTCTACCAACAGAGGCCGAAATCGAAGCCAACAACACCTTGATCGAGGAATTGAGACGGCAAGGCAATTATGAAAGTGCTTCCGACTCAGAAAAACGGTACGCGATTCCGATTCTTAGGGTTGCGACGTCGCCTCTCGCTCTGGCCGGGCAATGTTCAAATATAATGCTGCGCAGCGCATCATGAACAAAGCTAATGCTGCCCATCAGAAACGTCGTCCTCAAATCCCTCCAAGCCATCACCGAAGAGTTTGTCAAACAAGTCTTGCGCTCAAATTTCAATTATCCCGATGCAGTGGTTAATTCTGCTGGCGGTAGAATCTTTACCTATGGCAGTTACCGACTGGGAGTTTATGGCCCAGGCTCGGATATCGATACACTTGTTGTCGTACCCAAGGAGGTTACGCTGGACGATTTCTTCGAGCGCTTCCCAGACCTTCTCGAGAAGATGGCCCCCAAGGGCGCAATCACGGAACTTACCCCAGTACCCGATTCATTCGTGCCAATTATCAAATTTGAGTATTCCGGAATCAGCATTGATTTGATCTTTTGCTCCGTTCAACTGAAACAAGTTCCAAAAGATCTGTCGTTGCTAGGTATGGATATGCTTCGTGGGCTCAATGAGAAGGAGATTCGATGTCTGAATGGTACGAGAGTCACGGATGAGATATTGACTTTAGTTCCCCAGCCTGCCGTATTTCGCACGGCCCTTCGGGCTATCAAGCTCTGGGCCCAACGTCGAGCGATCTATGCCAATATCATGGGGTTTCCAGGAGGCGTTGCTTGGGCTATGATGGTGGCTCGAACTTGCCAGCTCTATCCCAAGGCCACTGGCTCGACTTTGGTACTAAAGTTCTTTCGCATCATGGATAACTGGACCTGGCCAATGCCAGTACTGCTAAAGCCTATTGAAAGCGGGCCCTTTTCAAACATCAGAACGTGGAATCCAAAGGTAATTTGCGCTTCAGAGCCTTTCCAGACTATCCTAACAGCTCAGATATACCACAGTGACCGCATGCACCTTATGCCAATCATCACCCCTGCTTATCCCTCAATGTGCGCTACACATAATATTACACGATCTACTATGGAAGTTATCAAGAAGGAATTAAAACGGGGTGGAGATATTACAGATAGAATCATGTCTGGGAAATCCACTTGGAATGAGCTGTTTATGAAAAACACATTTTTTGTCAATGGCTACAAGTACTACATCACGGTCATCGCAGCTAGTCCAACCGAGGAAGCACAACTTATTTGGTCAGGATTAGTGGAGTCAAAAGTGCGTCTTCTCGTAGGGTCCGCCGAAGAGAATGAGGATATTGCTTTGGTTCACCCCTTCAATAAGGGGTTTGAGAGAGTTGTCACATGCCACAATGAAGACGAAATTGAGAAAGCAAAGAATGGCATTGAGATTCCAATTAGGGAAGTCCCAGTGGAAACCACTGATCCTGCACAGCATACCAACGGTGATACCAGAGAAGAGAATGGAACCACCGAGAAACCCACCAAGATATACACATCGACATGGTATATTGGGCTACAACTTCACGAAGGTAAGTCGCCCTTCTACTTTTCCCCCATTTTGGCGACCCACTGCACTGAAAACAAGTCCTAGAAGCATTGTGGCAACAGTTCAATACGTATCCCCAACGGTCAGTGGCTAATAGGAATAGGTACCAAACGACTTAATATCGCCGACAGTGTAGAGAAATTCAAGAAGCTTTGTACCAGTTGGGAGAAATACAACCATGATCTCAATGCTCTCAACGTCTGCACAGTGAAGAAGTGAGTGGAGTAGGATTCGCTGACGATTATCGCTGACAATGGCAGTTGTGATTTGCCCAGCGATGTTTTCGCCGAGGGCGAAGTCAAACCGACCCGGCCACAGAAGAAGAGAAAGCGCGGGACGACGGAAGTAGGTGAAAGGCTATCAATCCCGGAGCAGCTTTTCCAAATCGGAAAATCCACGAGTGTAATGACCATGCTAACTATGTATAGGATTCCAACCGACCCGCCAGAAGGCAAAACACTACTGCTACTGTGGCTGCGGCTAGTTAGTTTCTGTGGTGAAACGTTTTACGTTTTCCTTGGAGATGGATCGGAATCTAACGATAGGCATTTCCAGCGTTTCTCGACATTGTGCTAATTTAATCTAACCTCGATATCCCACGGCAAGGGGAGTCGTAGGCCAACAAAAAAAAAATAAGCAAAAGCAAAATCACTAATTTCATAGGGTATAATCGCCTTTCACACTAAAGATTTGAGCTTATTGCTTCTCATTGCAAGGATTTGGTAGACCGAATCAGGCGTACTGGCACAGGCAAGGAGCTCTCGGGAGGAAATTTGAGCTTCTGGCGTTGGTAGACAGATATTCGAGCCGCCAGAGGGCGGCTAATGGTGGCAGCAATAGCCAAAGGGGGTGAGGCCATAGATGACTTACAGGGCTTGTATGTAACAAAACCAATAAAATTGAATTGTGAGACTACGAGTCTCGATTAGCATATTCTCTTCTCTCTTCATACCTACTCTATTGTAGGTGATTTGATGGATTGCATTGAGGACCTGTATATATATATATATCTCTCTCTCTCTCTCTCTCTCGCTTCCCACTAAGCTGAGGAAAGCATCGCGACGAACATATATATTCCACTTTTAGGAGCTTTATTTGCTCTAGTTTGTTAAATTACATAACTATTCTAAGGCAATCTTAGAACGCCCCTTCCCAATCGAAGTTTTTATTGCTCATTTACATTTAATTTGCTTTATATATTTTGTGATTATGACAAGGTCGTATGAATTGATGTCAGTTGGTCGGCCATAAATGGATTACGTCAGAGGCAACATCCACATTTTGGGAAGCCGTGCCCAACTACCAACTCCAACATCTGACAGGCTAGCTCTCTGGGGCGAAGTGACTGACACCACAACTAATGTTATCTTTGCTACTTCTGACTGTGTAGCGATTCACTTGCAGGTCTATCATTCATTGTTTTACCAATATCTTTGCTCCGGTGATTTGCCCCTCAGCTCACCTGCAATCATTCGGCCCCTCGTGCAGGCGCATACGCATACGCGGGTAAACTCCAGTTGCTCTTGTTCATTTGAGATCAATCCCAGCTTGCGATCCCTTCTCTTCTCTCATCAAACCACCAAAAGTGGCGGGCCCAAATCCCTTTCGAAGAGCTCCTCATCCACACCACCGCCAAAGCCTACTCCGTTACCTCTTCCCGCATCCCCGACAAGTTCTTCGTGATCGACTGGCACGATTCCGCAACGAAACAGTCCCGCCGTACAAACTCCGAGCTCAGTCGCGAATCTACAGATATATTGTCAAGCGGCAGACACGAAACAAAGCAAAGCGGGCGGCGGGAAATACGATTCTTGATATTGTTCGAAGGTGGGGCCAATTCTTGTTCCGTGATAGCAAGCTTCAAAAGAATGAGCGTGCGGCTTTGCGCCAGGTGACCATGTCTGGTTCTGCTGTTGATGGCGGGGGCTATGGGGAAGGCAGGGTTCCCGGTGCCAGGAGGAAGAAGTTGGCCGGTTATTTGAAGGCTGCGAATGATATCAGGCAGTCATATACACAATCTTACTCACAGAAATGGAATGGAGATGATCAGGATGAGGAAGATTCGAGGGGTATTCCGGGTGCGTTTCCCGACGTTGCGATTGTGTCGCATGGGGATGAGCAGCTTGTTCTTTTCCCTTCCTATGCGAGGAGGCATGTGAAAGAGACGCCGAATCCGGATTTTGTGAGGAGGAATACCGGGGATACGGAGAATGAGCAGAATGATGAGGAGTATTGGGCGAGGGAGTGGCAGAAGTTTGAGGATGATAGGGCAATTGTGGATGTGGATGTGAGGGGATGGATATACTCACCACATCGGGGACCAATGTCGAGGAAGAACAGGGTACTTATTGGATTAGCACGACAGTTGAGTGGAATTCCAGCGCCCAAAACTCCGGACAGAGATGGTAGCCCGGATTCGATTAGGGCTAGACATAGAGATCATGAGGCTCGCAGAGATCAGGAGAAGATATCACGCGAGGCCGAGCAGATATTGAAGAAAGGCCAGGGAGAGGAAAAGAAAGCTGCTCGTGGAGAGTATAGCGAGAAACCCCAAGATGACTCGGATGAAAGTACCTATGGTGACCGTAAAGGATCTGCTTCGCGAACTCCTGATGATGCACCTGGTCCAGGCCATCTTTCCTCACGGGCTTCTTGGAACCATCCCTCGGAAATGACCCAAGCTCAACTGGCGACGGCAAATGGGCATTTAATGGCACGTTTACGACCTTTCATGACAAATCCTATGGTATCCACGCCCATCACTGTCTTTTTCTATGATGAAAAAACGTCGGTTTCCAGAACCGTAACGACTAATGATGCTGGGCATTTTATTATGAGAGCGCCTTTGGAATTTATTCCTACTCACGTACGGGTACTGGCCTCTGAACATCTTTCTGCAACTGAAGAAGTCAAGATCACCGAACCCAAGGGTGTCAGTTTGATTAGTGACGTCGATGATACGATTAAACATTCTTCCATCAGCAGTGGTGCACGAGAAATTTTCCGAAATACCTTTATCCGTGATCTTGGCGACTTGACGATTGATGGAGTTCGAGAATGGTACAATACCATGTATGATATGGGCGTGGGTATACATTACGTTTCCAATTCTCCATGGCAACTCTTCCCAGTTCTGGTTAGCTTCTTCCAGAAATCTGGTCTTCCACCCGGATCTTACCACTTGAAACAATATAGTGGTATGCTTCAAGGTATTTTTGAACCTGTTGCCGAGAGGAAGAAGGGAACTTTGGAGAAGATTCTTAGAGATTTTCCTGAGAGAAGATTTGTCCTTGTAGGTGATAGTGGCGAGGCAGACCTGGAAGTTTACACGGATGTGGTTTTGGCCAATCCCGGAAAGATCATTGCTGTTTTTATTCGTGATGTTACTACACCAGAGACAGAGGGTTTCTTTGACTCGGCAATGGGACCACTGAGTGGTGATCGTTTTCGAGGACGAAATCCACCACCCAGAGCAAATACTGGCGATAGTCGGTGGACACCAACTACCACACCAGATGCCCAGGAAGGCAGACCAGCACTTCCTAAAAGAGTTGGCACGGAAGTGAAGCCTCAAACGAGTTCTGGTCCAGCTATGGGAACCTTGATAGATTTTGACGACAAACCGCAAGAAGCTGATATTCATGAATCCCATCGACGTATCGTACCCCGCTCTACCTCTGATTTTGAAGGCACTCAAAACACTCAAAGAAAGCCGGCACCAGACCTATCAGGAGGACGCGCTCCACCACCCCGTCCATCAAAACCTCAATCCCTACGTGGTGCTTCCATGACAGCGCCTAGTACCGAGTTCTTAATCGAAAAGGATACGAAGAAATCACCACCCGCACCACCTCCACCACGAAGGAGTAAACCACTGGCTGAGAATCCCTCCCATCCTCTTTCTAAAGCTCAGAGTTTCTCGGATCTCGAGAGACAATCGAGTAACGATACCTCCAATGAGGGCTATGTAGCAGCAGCTAGGAACAAAGTCGCAAGCGCCTACAACGCCCTTCCCGAAGTCCGATCCTACGTCCCAGGATATAACTCTGAAAACCGCTCCTCCTCAACCGCCTCCTCGGAACGCACGCCCGTTCCACCATCCCGCTCCACAACCTCTTCCATCGCCGCGGCGCCAAGTAACATCACCAAGCGCATGTCGTGGAATAGTACCGACTCGGACTCTGACGATTCTCGCCTTGGAGGGGGAGCGCCGCCGAACAAGAAACTGGATCTCTGGCGACAGCGGTGGAGGCGTGCGAAGGATATCCTGGATGATAAGGGGGTGGTGCTGAGGAGTTGGAGGAGGGGTGATGATGTTTGTTTGGAGGCTGTGCAGCTTGTTGAGAAGACGATGAGGGGCATGGGTGTGGAGGGGTATGGGGCGAAGCAGAGGGGGAATGAGAAGACGGGGGAAGGGGGCGGAGAGGTGAAGGTTAAGGATTTGAAGAAGTAGGTGCTTGGTGGGATGTTTGGAGGAAGGGAGTGTTGCGAGTTAGAGATCTCGCTAGCTCAGGGTTGGGACTGGGTATTTTTATTTCTCTTTTTGAGGTTCGGGGTAAGGAACTTATTGGAACGGGGTGAAAGGAAACGAGGTGCGGTAGGTTGGTAGGTAGGTGTCTTGGGAGTCGTCTTTCATAGGTTTTTCTGGTCATGACTTTTCTGGTTGTGAAGGAGGAATAGGGATAAGCATAGCAACAGGAATAGGAATGTGAGTATACGTAGAGTAAATACCTCTCTCTCTCCATCATACCGAGTCTTTCTCCGTGTTAGACGTGACCAAGTTTTAAAATAAGGTAGATCCTCCTTGTAAATACTCTTTGTGTGAGTTTAGAGCCTTATCTATTCCAAATATCGATGCTGTTATTTACTTCGTCCGGTTCACGTGCTTCGCTTAAATCAAGTCCACCTAATCTCTCCAGCTCTCAGTATCTCTCATATTTACTTTCTTATATGTGTCTGTAAGTCTATCTGAATAAATAGACCATATAGTAAATCAAGACAACTCGCTGACTTATGAAGTTGCAAGTTTGAGGTTGTGTTCCCCTCGCTTATCAGCAACGTTAGCGTATGTTGGTTTTGCGGGGCCTGAGTGGGAACTGCCTGTATGTGGAGAATAATCGTCTTTCACCTTCCTAAAAGGACGATTTCCAACAATGGGTTTATCCTATCTCACGTATCGTGGTTTGTTGTACCCATCGTGATTTGGGGTTGGTTGGGGTTTAGGTATAAAGTCTTCGAATCGTCGCTTGGCATTTCTCGGAGAAATTGAAAATCAGGGTTGGATTTAGACTTACTTTAGCCGTTGGTTGGTATTTACTCACTTCAAATGAGGGCCGGTTTGGTGAAACTTTCAACACTTTTAGAGCCTGTTTGAAAAACTTGAATACAGCGTTTTCGCCATTTCGCTGTCTTTCCTTGCGATATAGACCTTCTCAGGACATTCACAGTACTAAGAAAACATGGGACAAGTTTTCCGCATCCTAGGAGCGCTCTTCCTTGCTCTAGTAACATACCGCTTTTACATATCCTACCAAAAGTACCTTACAAAACACCTCTGGGCCTCCAAACACGGCTGCAAAGACCCCCCCTCCTACCCCCACAAAGACCCCATCCTGGGACTAGACCTCTACCTCTCCAGCATCCGCAACGCCCAAACCACCGCATGGTCTTCGGCTGGCTGGACCGCTACAAGCAATTCGGCACCATCTTCCACGGGATCTCGATTGGGAGGCGGAATGTGTTTACCGTCGATCCCAGGAATTTGCAGACGGTCCATGCGCTGGACTTTGAGAAGTTCGGGGTGAAGCCTATTAGGAGGGATGCGACGTTGCCGTTTATGGGAGAGGGGGTTTTTACGATGGATGGTTTGTTTTGGGAACGTAGTCGGGCGTTGTTGAGGCCCACGTTTACGAGGGCGAATGTGGCGAGTTTACCGGCTTTTGAGGGGCATTTTGGGAAGTTTTTGAGGCTGTTGCCGGGGGATGGGGAGATGGTGGATTTGAAGCCGTTGTTGTATCGTTTGGTGAGTTTGAGATAACATTCAGTTTTGTTTTGGCTTTTTGGGGGGAGGAGAGGTTGAGAAGCGAGTTGCTAATAGGATGAATGGATCAGTTCTTAGATACCTCGACGGAGTTTCTGTTATTATTATTATTATTATTATTCCTTTTAACGTGCTGTGTGAGTCTGAGACTATAGTAGCACGGCTGGGGGTTTCCCTCCTCGCCCCCTCGTTTCACGCTCTGTACGCTACACTTCCTCGTTCTCGTCTTCCTCGTCCTCGTCTTCCTCGTCCTCATCTTCTTTCTCATCCTCAGTTGCGCGTTGTGTGTGCCATGTTCTAGTGGCGATTTTGGTGGTTCGAATAAAGTCAAGTGTGGCCTCGACTCCTTTGGCGGTGTGAAGG
>CAJVRM010000155.1:141734-158525 GCA_911693285.1 Hymenoscyphus albidus | reverse complement strand
TTCCAATGCCAAGTCTCGTCACGTGCTTGGCCAAGCGAATGAAATCCTGTCAAATGAAATCCAGCTCCGTCACACTTAGTCTACTATAATATTTAGCGGCCTAAAAGGTTCGATATAAGCGAATTAAGTATAATATCTTATATAATCTAGACCTTACTTAGGATATATAACTAGAGTTCTTTCCTACTTTAAATAATATACTATTTTTACTTCTTAAATTATGATACCATTGTCACGGGTCGAATGTCGCGATTCGGTTATTCTTCCTCGTGCTCGCGGGACAAGTGGCTGCCTAAGCGAGCATGCATGTCCCACGCTTCAAGCAAACAAACAATGAAGGAAAACTCTTCAAGCAAACATGCCAACACACAACTCCCTCAGAAAAAGGTGTTTCTGGCATAAGAACCTCGGGTTTTCTCCTCAGATAGTTCTTCTCTCCTTAGCTTTAGATTCTAAGTAGTGGAATAGCAGTATCCTTCACCGTTCCGTTACAACTATTTATATAGAAAAGGGATTAAGCTCTAATAAACCCCGACCTTTCTCTCTTTCTAGATGCTATAGTATTACTACTCGGTTAGATAAATCTTAGCTCTAATTAAGAGGAGTTTATATAAGTAGTAGTTATTTCTCTATAGCTATTACTTCTAGGAGTAAAAGTTATTACTCTATCTCTATACTACGCCTTAGCCTACTTATTCTAGTTCTATACTATAGAATACTCTTTCTTAGCGAAAGTAGTACGCCCCCCGATGGTTAGTATACTTTATAGGTACCTCCCTCTTCTTAGAGGGGTAATTCTTCTCCTTCTAGTAAGTATTACCTATATACTATAAGTATCTTACTTCTCTTCTATAATACTTCGCTATATATCTCTACTACTAGTATTTAAAGTATTTTATTACGTTAACCTTAGGTATATATCTCTTATAAAAGAAATATTAGTTCTTCTAGAAAAGCTTTCTCTTATAAAGTAGCCTTTTCTCTTTAATAGTAGCTACTTTAAGAATAAGGTTTAAGCTTAACTAAACCTTCTTACTTAGTTTTATTAACCTTATGTAAATAGCTTTAATTATTTTTACTCTAGATTCTATACTTATTTAGTTTAGTAACTTTATGTCACGAATCACGTGTCCACGTGATACATGTCATAATAGGAGGCGCAACCCTCGACAGTGCACACCCAGGTTTCTATTGGGTTGAAAGGGTATTGGGTACTGAAGGTCATGGAGAATTGATTTTATTGTAAAGGGTAGCTATCTAAGGCGTTTATATAAAGAGTGTAAGGTTTAGGCAGACATGAAGCATTTAGGCAGCAGAACTATAAGTGGATCAAATAAGGAAGTGGAGCAAAAGAGAAAGTAGACCCAGCACAACACCCCCCCCAGGAGACAGCGTCTTATTGAAAGCTGTCACCTGATCCAAGTATCAACTGGCTAATATCTGTAAGATGTAGTTGGTTGTACGAATAGAACATGCTTTTGAGGTGATAACTCCTTCGTAAAGCCGTCGGCTACCATACTAGTAGTAGGGACCCAGTTTATATTAACGCGCTTCTCCTGTAATTCTTGCCTAAGCCAGCTCTGGATAATGTCGATATGCTTAAGTTTAGTATCAAGCTTTGAATTATCTCTTTGTAAGAGACGAATGGTTTGTTGGTTGTCGCAGTAGATGTTTGGATTGTCCTGAATACGTAGCTCAATATAGCTAAACAAGCGTATCCACCACAAGAACTCCTTTGCGGTTGCAATAAGAGCCCCAAACTCTGACTCTGTGCTTGAGGTAGTCACATGTCGTTGTTTTGTTGATTTGTAGTGTATTGGACCTCCGTATAGTTGAAAGCAGTATCCAATAGAGCTTTTCCGGGTTTCGACGTCGTCAGCGAACGCAGCGTCGCTCCAGGAGAGAAAGGAATCCGCGCCTTGGAAGTTGCCGTCAAATTCAATTGCTAAATAAGACGTTCCTACTAAGTAGTGTAGTAAGTGGTCAACGGCGTAGAGGTGTTGAGGCGACGGATTGGTTAGGTATTCTGAGAGTCTTGAAACAGCTCTACAGATATCCGGTCTAGTATAGCAAGAAGCAAAGTTTACACTCCCAACCTTTTGCTGATATCCAGTAATTTGAGAAGAAGAAGCTGTGCCATCCCAGGGTACTAGCTTTGTTGTAGGGAGTGGTGTTTGTGGTACTCGGGTAATAACAATGTTGAATCGGCTTGCAAGACTTTGAATATAGTCGTCCTGAATTAACCAGAGCTTCCTTCTGAGCCTGTCCCGGATGATTCGTACACCTAGGAAGTGCGTAGCTTCGCCAAGCTGTCGTATTTGATATCTCGAAAGCAGCTGTTTCTCGAATTCGTCGACCTTGGACTGATTTTCCTTGGGATAAGCAATGATTATGTCATCCACGTACAGTATAAGGGTAAGCCAGCTATTTGAGAAGAGGCAATGGACTCCAGGGACTGGGTAGAGGTCAAACTCAGCGAGAGTCTTGACAATATCATCATACCAGAGACGGGCTGATTCTTTGAGGCCATACAAAGCCATGATTACTTCCCATTCCAACCCACTTTGCTCGTATCCCTCAGGACACTTACATCTGATTGGTTGTTTTAATCTGGCATTAACGTAGGCGTTGATTACGTCGTATGATCGGGTTTCTAAGTCGTAGGCTGCAATAATGGCTGTTGTTGCACGGAACGTTTGTGCAGCTAAAGTGGCAGCGTAGGTCTCCTGGTCTGTCCATTGAAGGTCTCCTCTTGCACAAATACGAGCTTTGAACTTGAGAATATACCCATTCTCGTCAAACTTGTATGCCCAGACCCACATCAAAGGAAGAGAGTTGTTATTGTCTAGTTGTGGAACAAGGTTGAAGGTGTTTTTTGACTTTAGAGTGTTAATCTCCTGGTCACATGCTTTTTGTAAGTTGTCTTTAAAAGGGTGGCGTAGCATCTCTCTATATGTCTTTGGAGGTGGCGGCATCTGGTCTCGATGTAGGCGAGTTGTTGGTTTAGTTTTTAGTGCAGTGGAAAAGGCTGAGTGATAAGAGCTATATGGACTCCATTGAGTAGCCAGTGCTGTACGTGTAGTACGTGATGTGCCTGCTGGAATGATGTTTTCTGAATCTACACCAGCGTATATCTCATTACGTCGAGTGGCATGGTTGCCAGGGTTGCCAGGAGCAAGTGGAAGTTGATTGTCGATATCATCATCTGACAGATCAGAGAGCTCAGAACTTTCAAGTGTTGCTGGTGAAGCTGGTAGGCTAATATTGTGTGGGGTTGGACTGCTGGCTTCTGGGGTAATTTGGGGTGAAAGCAGCTGGGTTGGTTCCTCTACATTAGTCTCTTTCTGGGGTACTGTAGTAGTTGCTTCAAGTACAGCCGCTTCTTCAATGCTCCTATACCTACTCCTTTGCTCTAAAGTAGCTGGTATTTCAAGTCTTTCAACCAGGTCTTCTGTTGTCTCGCGTAGTATGTCTTGTAATTCAGTATTACTAGGGTCGTAGAAGGAGGTTCGGTCGAATGTGACGTCTCTAGTTAGAATAACCTTGTTCTTTGAGGGTATCCAGACCTTGAAGATGTTTGTTGATTCGTAGCCTACAAAGTAGCCTACTTGAGCTCTAGGGTTGAGTTTCTGCTTCCTCGGGATGTGTTTCTCAAGTGCGTAAGCTTTGCAGAGGAATGGATACAAGTGAGCGTATCGAGGTTTGCTTTTAAAGACGTATTCCCATGGGGTCTTCCAGCCTAGCTTCTCAAGTGGTGTACGGTTGAGTATTTGAGCAGTATAATCACAAGCTAAGTTCCAAATGTTGTGTAGACCGCCTCCGTGGATGCGAATACACCTTACTTTTGTAGCAATAGATCGTCCTGCTCGTTCTGAGTCGCCGTTTTGTGCTTGGGTGTAAGGAGCTGAGCGTTCGACTCTCATGCCTTCCTTTTTGAGGTATCCGTCAAAGTCAGAAGCTAGCGTCTTCTCGCCATCTGTGTGAATAACCCGTACTATAAAGCCAAGTTGTACTTTGATCATCTTAACAACATCTTGGACTATTTGAGTACTCTCAGTCTTGCTCTTGTGGCAGACTACGATGTGGAATCCTGAAAGCAAGCAGTGGAAGTGGCTCAGTTGGTTTATGCCATTGTACGACTTCTCCAAAGGGATCAGGTCGTATGACAGGTGATCAAACGGTCCAATTGGGTTGAACTCGCGTTCTGTACGGCGTGAGATGATTTGCGTAGTCTTGGAAATACTACAAGTCTCGCACTGTATTGTTGTAGGGCAAGGCACGCTTGAGTCAACCGTAATATCAGCTCCTGCAGCTTCAACCTCAGAGATGGCCTCTGTGCCTGCATGGCCAAGTGTTATATGAAGGTCTCGTTCAGTGATTGCAAGGTGACGAGGTTGAGCTGAGCTTTGGAATCCTTTTGTGGCAAGTGATTTGTGTGCTTCTGGCTGTATGTACTGAGAAGTGGTAGTAAATACCCATTTGCTGTCATGTGAAGTAAGGTAGCAAAAGATGCTTCCATCCTGGTGTTCCATTTGACTTGGAGTTCTTGAGTTCCAGTGGACTTCTTTTACTCGAAGAATGTCAAGTGACACTAGGTTGGTCATAAATCCAGGGGCAAGGGCAACGTTCGTAAGGTTGATGAATTGCTTCCCTACGGGTGTGTCGATCCAGACTTTGGCAGTGCCAAAAGCTTCAATGTTGTAGCGCTCTTTTCCAGCTAACAGCTTGTCGTTTGGACCAGCATCCCGGGTCTTTACCCAAGAGTCGCGTGTAGGTTCGTTGCAAACATGGATATCAGAGCCTCCATCAAGGATCCAGCAATTGTACAGCGAGTTATCCCTATTCTGGTCTGCTGACGTGCTAAAACTGGACTTATATGAAGTGGCGAAGTCGCCGTGAGCTTTTGTATTAACAGCTCCTTTTGGAATAGGTGCGTCAGAGTCGTACTCAAAGTTCCTTTTCAGGTGCTCTTTTGTCCTCGTTCGTTGTGGATTATTGAGAGACTCGTTGATCTTGACAAAGATGTCGTATTTTCCAGTCCAGGTTTGTGTCCTAATCTTCTTGTTGATGTAAAAACAGTCTCTGAACCAGTGCTTTCCTTCTCCACAGTAGCATTCGTACGGACAGGCTTGTGATGGTGTTGTAAGTGCTCTTCCTTTAAAGGATTGCTGTCGTGGCTCTTGCTGTTCTGTGGTTGAAAAAGAAGCGTGTGTAGACTTGAGTCCCTTGAGAGAGTCTTGCTTACGAACGTGGTTGCGGAATCGCTCAATTAGGTCGTATAATTCTGGTATTTTACCGCCGTCTAATTCTTTTTGTTCAATGTTGACTTCAAGTGCTGTAGCATATGAATCGTCGATAGCGCGGATTGCTTGAATAAAGTCCTTTTGAGCTCTGTCGCCACTCACTTCTGGAAGGTCAAGAGCCCTGGCTTCAGCATATACAGCTTCCCACTGGGACAGTATATCTTCAGGTTTCTGGCTTTTGTTCCACTGTTTGAGCTTGGCGTAGTCTCTAATAACTTCATTCTGTCTTGCTTCGTCGGTTGGTGCTAGCCTCTTTTTCAAAGCCCTCAAGATGTCGTAGGTAGACGTGAGGTTTTTGATAAGAACGATGTGTTTGATGTGTATAGTGCCTTCGATATGCTTGCGGACTTCGTGAATCAGGGCATCTCTTTTGTCGAGCTCCTTGATTTTGCTGTCATATCGTAAGATGTCGAAGCGTAGGTCTGCTCTTTCATCTGCTGTTAGATCAGCTCGATGAGTAGCGTTTGGGTTAATACTCTGTATCGTCGGCTCTTCCGGACGAACAGGCATGATTGGTTGGGTTGCAAGTGAAGGATCTAAAAGATTCCAAACACTGATTCCATTGCTGGTAGCAACGGATTTGACGCCAAATATCCACGGATCCCAGTCTTTAGGGTTTAAGAGGGTGATGGTTTTGGACGTCGACATGATGATGACCTCAAGACGGGAGTTCGAGAGGGTTCTTTGTTTATCGTGACTACTCCTTGAGCTGAGGCAAGTCGAATATAAACAAAGGTTGCAGAGAAGTGTAAGATGAATCAATTAATTGAAGGTAAAAAGTCAAATTTTGCAGTCAAAAAGTGGCTACCGGGCTCACAGCTATAACTTATAGGGGTATAATAAATACTCGGTACTATAACTTATAATAGATAGTAATACTATATAAATATAAGTTTTAGATTCGCGCGATTCGGCTAAATTTTATAGGTATATATTATAAGTAGTAATATTACTATAGTAGTTATACGCTTACTAGTAATACGTATACTACCTATTCTAGGCTACCTATTCCCTAGACTACGTAGACTATATACACGTATATAACTTTAGGTAGTAGAGCGTCGGTTAAGAATAATAAAATATTTATAAGGGTTAAGGATTTTTTAAATAACTCTATAAAACCACGCCTGTGTAACGCGCAGATGAAATTTGTCCGAATCGAGCGAATCTAAAACTTAAATTTATATAGCGTTGAGGTTGAGCCTATAGGAGCAGTACCGAGTACTTGTATTCGTCTGTGCGACCCCTGCTCCTCTCGTTATCTAGGAGGGTTCTCGGGAACTGTCCTAGAATTGTCCTAGGATAGTTATAAAGAATAACCGTTTTCTGAATCTAAATACTTACTTATAATAATAATCGTATGATTCGTTTAACTAAAAACTATTTAGCTAACAAATAGTTTTATCTTAGAACGATTAATAAGTAGGAACGCTCCTAGAACGCTCCTAGAACGGAGTCTGATTAGTAACGGTCATGCGACGGTCGCAAAAACCCCGGGCTCTCCTTTAGGGTATCGTAGAGATAGCACACTCGTTAACCAGCAGCCACATGGAGGGGAGCAACGGCATTCAATTCGCCAGAGATTGCCAAGCAATGGAACGCCACAAAAACGACAATCACGTGTCGTATGCACCGCCACCACGTCACAAAGAGATCCATATCCCCGCCAATGTTCAGGCAATATCACGGCCTTTCCCTTTTGCACCACGAAAACTTTCCCATAGTTTCTACACTCCATCCTACATTGCCATCGCTGTACAAATATCTGGTGCCTGCCTGGTACCTCTGCCGTACCCATATCCGCACCCTAAAATCCATACTACCAACATCTGCGAAAAGTCTACCTATACGTTCCTTAGAAGATGTTTGTCCTCAGAAATGGTAAGTGCGAACCCTGTTGATGGCCCGAGAATTCCTACCAAATTACCCCTCGTCGCGTCACCGTGGGGATGGAGATGGGACCGCGCTTGCCTACAATATTGACTGCCACCTGCACCTGCTCCAGCACCAGCGCCTTCGCATCATCAAAAATCGTCACCGTCACCGCCTTGCTAACTTCCCTTTGCAGTCGGAAAACTGATCTTCGGAGATACCTCCAAAGAATCCATTATCGAGATCCCACAAGGCCAACTCTACATTGTCCGACCGCTTTCACCCAAAGGTTACTCGGAGTTGATCTTCAAAGACGCCGCCGCAAGAATCAGAAAGACCAACCAAGACTTCCAATACCAACTTGTCATTCAACGCGCATACGAAGAGGGAGAGGAGGAGTTGTTGGACGACGAGGACGGCGAGGACTCGACCGCATCTGTCTTAGCGGCCGAGCGAGACGAAAAGACATTTTTACTCGACGAGAGTCTGCACTTCCGATCGGAAATTCGACAAGGCGGAGAGAAGGTTTTGGCTTGGAGAGATTTGAGTGGTGACGCCGGTGATATCTACCAATTTGTCTGCGACGGATCGGTCGACGACGCTCAAGTGCAGGCTTTTGAACTCACTGCCGTTCGCTGTCAATACGAGCGCAAGCACCGCAAAAACCACACAACTGCTACCACACAGGATCTTGCTGCGTTCACCTTTGTCGACGAGCCGTCAATACCTTCTGCGAGTCCTATCCACAGCCCCCTACAGAGCCCGCAACAACTATCGCCGGTACAAACAATGCCCCTCACGACGAGAAGCACTGCCAACTCGGCATTAAAGCGGGAGAAGCGTGAGAAGCGTGAGAGTACACCATCCAGAGAGACTCGAGAAGAGACACCCCAAGATGAAGGTCCAACCGCTGCGCCTCCGGTCGCTGAACATCCCGAAGCAAGATCCATCTTAGGAGAGGAGATGGCTGAGCTCCATCTGTTCGACTTTCAATCTGGCGCATTCATCCTTCAAGATCCTGCCGTAAAGGCCACCGTCTCGGAAGTTGGCAATTGGCGATACTACCTACAAATTGAAAGCGATGATAGAGATTGGCTTGGCCAGGACATTATTGCGGACATCAATCCTGTTTTCAGTTTCGAGTATTTATCATGTATCTTCAATGCATACTCTGCAAACGGTGACGCATACTCCTGGTTGTTACGATTTAAAGACGAGCCGACTCTACTCCGTTTCCAGGAAGGTTTGATGCAGGCTTTGTGGGAGCAACTGAATGAGATCAAGTGGAACAAAGCCAAGGACGATGATCGAGATTATGTTATGGAGGCATTTCAAGATCTCACCATGGAGGATGCGGAGGAATACCCAGAGGAGGAGGAAGAGGAAGAAGAGATTGAGGATGATGGTCAGCGAAGTGAGGAATACGATAGTGATGAGGACGAAGACGATGTGGTCACCAAGCCCGATGATGGAAATGTCAACTCTCAACTTGCAGTCGGTTACAAACACGATCGTTCATTCGTTGTTCGAGGCTCCAAGATTGGAGTGTTCAAGCACACACCTAATAACAATTTGGAATTCTCGACAAACATTTCCAAAGTCGAAACACCTGGAGGAAAGCTCTTCAGTCCTAAGAAGGTTATGCTTCACGCTGAGGATACCAACATGATTCTTCAAAACGAAAACAATCCTAATTCACTTTATCGAATGGATTTGGAGTATGGTAAAATTGTGGACGAGTGGAAGGTTCACGATGATATTCTAGTCAATACTTTTGCGCCTGAAAGCAAGTTTGCTCAAATGAGTGGAGAGCAGACCTTTCTTGGATTATCTCGAAATGCGCTTTACCGCATTGATCCTCGTCTAGCTGGCAGCAAATTGGTGGATTCAGAGCTCAAGCAATATGTCTCGAAGAACGACTTCTCGGCCGCAGCTACAACCGAAAAGGGTTACATTGCGGTAGCTAGTAACAAAGGTGATATCCGCATGTTCGACCGTCTTGGCATCAACGCTAAAACTCATATTCCTGCCCTTGGTGAGCCCATTATTGGTTTGGATGTGAGTGCTGATGGCCGATGGGTTCTTGCTACATGCAGAACCTACTTGCTTCTCATTGATGCCCTTCAAAAGACCGGCAAGAATGAGGGCAAGCTAGGTTTTGAAAAGTCATTCGGCAAGGACTCGAAGCCCCAGCCTCGTCGTTTAGGACTGACACCATCTCACGTTGCGCAATTCCAACACGAAACCGGAGTTCCAATCTCTTTCACCACCGCACGATTCAACACGGGCGAGGGTGTAGAAGAAACATCCATTATCACCGCTACAGGCCCCTTCATTGTCACCTGGAACATGAAGAAAGTCCTCCGAGGTAGCAAGGACCCATACAGCATCAAGCGATACGCGGAAGAAGTCAAGGCTGACAATTTCAAATTTGGCTCTGATAAGAACGTTATCGTCGCACTGCCTAATGAGGTTAACATGGTTGCGAAGCAATCTCTGAAGAAGCCCACACGAGAGAGTATTGCGAATCCGGCACAGATCCGTCTCGGTGGTGGTTCGTCGCGACGAAGTGAAGCTGGGAGAATTGGGACGAGAGATAGTGCAAGATATAAGCTTGGGAAGGAGGATATTGTTAATTCGCCTTATTAGGTTTCTCTCTGAGGCCTTTCTCTTTTCCTTCTCTGTGGCTGTTTGTTGGGTGGGGAGTTAAGTTACGACTCTATGAATCGTCTGGCGTTTTCTGTTGGTTGACGGGTTTATTTCGTGGGGGTTACCTCTTATTTTCATCTACCTATTTGGGAAGGGATTTTTTTCAACCCGGTCGCTTGGCTTTGGGCGAGTGCGATTGTGATTTTTACCTACCTTTTTCGAGGCAGGTTGGCAATGGTAGATTACCCTGATTACGAGCGAGTGGGTGGATGGATGGATCAATAAATGCTGGGTTTGTCAGCATGTGGAAGGAAGGAATGCGAGGAAGGAACGATGGAGGCATTGGGATGTGTGGTTCTGTTCCACAGAATGGAATGGGAAAGTGGTAGATGGGTGGATGGGAGGGAAAGGAAGGGAAGGGAAATACCTTAGGTACTAGCAAGTAATGCGAATACAATATAATACAATACCCCGCATCCTTTTTATTTTCCTTTTGTGATTCCTTCGCACTTTTCTTATCGCGTAATATACCTACCTAGTACGGTTTCTTTCTTTTCTGGAAGCGTGTTGTTTCTTGAGGGGTAGGTGGGTAGATGGAATGAATAGTCGGGATATATATGTTACATGCTTCCCAGTTTGTAGATACGAGTAGATAGATAGACCATGTATAACATTTGACATCTAGGTATCTAAGAGACTAAGACTTTAACTCGTAAGTTTTCTAACTACTACGAATACAGATATATGTACTATAAGTTTTCTAACTACTACGAGTACAGATATATGTACTATACATCTATATCAAGTCTTTATCAATAAACTATCTAGGTACTTGCGTACTTTACAGATTATTCTATATCTTACCCAAACGGCTTATTAAGTAGGGTACTTGTACAGGCATAGGTTACTACCTAAGCAGCGTGTCAAATTCGAGTAGTTGATTTGAGTATAAGTAGTAGCACCTAGTCAACTCAACTTAACTCGCTAAGTACTCGATTAACTTATGATTAACTCGAGTAGCGTTAAGTAGTTGATTAGTTTTTTTTTAAACACGCTATAGGTTAGAATTAGTTTAGATTAGGAGGGAGGGAGTTGGAGGTAGTTATTATTTAGTTATTTAGGAGTTGGTCAGTAAATGGGGCGAGGCGGGAGGGGTAGGTGGATGTATTGATGTTTATAATTATATCTACCGGGCTTAGCTTTAGAAATATATCTTTTAAGTGAAGTATATTTAACCTGACTAGACTTAACTCAATTTAACCCTACCCTACTAAACTCGTCTAGTCATATATTTCCTTTCCTTTACATAATACAGTACGCTAAACCCCCGTTACAGTACTATAACACAATCAATATAATTAATCTCTTACCTAATAACCCTGAATCTATATAGTAAAACATCTTACAAGCTTTTTTGTTTTATTTTCCTTTCATTTTTCAAGACTTAACCTGAATCATGTTGTCTTTCGGATACAGTATTGTCTGTTTGCTTATTTGTTGATTTCATTTACGTACTATACTGTTAGACTGCGTACTGTAGTGATATCATTCCCTTCCCTTCCCCTTCCTGATTCCCGTTCCATTTCCATTCCATCACCGTTCAATCCCTCATAACGTACTGTACAATGGGGTAACTTGATAAAAGATACCAGAATCCGTACTCCCAATCCCACTTCTACCTTACCCCATACCACCACCCCTCTTCCACCCCCTGCTCTCCCTCCCTCTTTCTAACCTTTCCCTTTCCACCCCCTTCCATCCCACCCTTTTTTATTCCCCACACATCTCCCACCCTAACCCCCCCTCTCCCCAAACTCCCTCGCCCACTCCTCAAAAAGTTTCAACCCCTCTTTCGAAACAGAGGCCCGTATATTCCCCAAACTCGCCTCAAAGTCTCGTAACTCAATGGGTCGGATCTCCTCCATACTCATCTGCAGGAGTTTCTCGCCCAAGCTGCGTAGAGGACCCATGGCCGCGTCTTTGGCGAGGGCGGTGATGTCGGAGCCGGAGAAGCCTAATTATAGGGGAAGTGTTTAGTAAGCAGAGGAGATCAGGTAGAGGGATTGGGGAGAGAGGAAGAGAAACGTACCATTTGTGAGGGAAATTAATTTCTCAATGTCGGCCTCTTCGAGACTGTGTTTCTGATGCCCCAACAAGGTCCTTAACTGTATCCCTCTAGTCCCTCCCTCCGGTAGCGGAATATACTGTCTTCGAACAAACCGTCGTCGGGCTGCCTCATCAATAGCCCACGGCAGATTCGTAGCCGCCAAAACCAACACCCTACTCGCATCCCCCTCCCTCTTTTCTTTCTCACTCTGTTCTCTCCCCGCCGCCGCTCTTTGCAAATCACTCCACTGAATCAAGAACTCTGTTTTGATCCTGCGTGTGGATTCATGTTCCCCTTCCCCTCTAGAGGAGAGAAGTGAATCAATTTCATCCACGAAGATGATACTGGGTGCTAGTGCCTTCGCAAGCGCAAAGAGAGCCCGAACAAGTTTCTCGCTTTCACCCAGCCATTTCGAGATGAGAGAGCTCGAGGAAATGGAGAAGAACGTCGAGCGACTCTCGGTGGCTACAGCTCTCGCTAACATTGTCTTGCCCGTACCAGGAGGACCAAAAAGAAGCATTCCTCTTGCGGGCTCGCGTAAGCCCATGAATAGATCTGGACGTAAGAATGGGTACACGACAGCTTCTTTCAGAGCGTTCTTGGCTATGTCAAGTCCCGCGACGTCATCCCAGTGGACTTCATCACCATGCACAACTATCTCGTTGAAGATCTGTGAGGCTGCTTTTTCATCCACGCCTTTGGGGAGGTTCTTCATAAGAGATGCTACTTTGAGGTCCCATGCGGTTTTAACGGGGTCTTGATCTTTTTCTGTTTCGGATTCGGTGTCGGAGCTTGGGGTGTTGAGATCAGCTGCTATAGGGGCAGCTTTTTGTGCATCTTTTGCCTTTAGCTTCCGATTAGAAGGGGGTTGATTATCGCTACTAGCAGTGTTATCATCGACGCTTTGAGAAGATGCATCCTCATCAACAGGTTTCGGCGCTGATCTTCTCTTCTGTCGTCTCGCTTCATCTCTTTCCTGATGTCGGTCTCGATGTCTTGAAGAGGTTGTGACTTTTATTGGAAGCTTCTTCTTGCCATCTTGAGCTTCTTTCGGTTTCCTCCTTGATGGCATTTCATTTTGAGCTGCTTTGATCTTCTTTGCTGATGTCTCAGGGTACTCCTTTAAGTAAGTGGGGTAATTCAAAGGTTCAAGCTTTGCAGGTGAGTTTATATGAGGTGGCGGAGGTGAAAATCTTTGGCGTGAAGGATCTGGAACGAGAGGAGACGTAGAATCAAAATCCGGGAATTCCTGAAAACCAGAAGTATTTCTAGCCGATGCAGAAGCTGGACTTGAAGCTGTTGGTGGAAACGGATATCCACTCGGCCGAAGAGAAGAATCATGACCTGTCCTCTTTCCAGAAACTGATTCCGTCGGACTTATATTCTTCGCATCCCTATCAGGAACCAAAGTTCTCGTTTTGCTGTCATACCTCACATTACTCCCCGACCCAGGTCGCCCCGTCGTAGGATCCGAAATGCTCTCCTTTCTCGAATCCACCAGCGAATTAGAACTACCACTCTGTTCCGCATCCAAACTACGTCCCAGTCGATCCCTTCTCCCCAACGACTGCCACGCCAAAGAAGCAGCCTTGTTCGTAACCGGATTATCCTTATTCCTGGGTGGCTTGGGAACTGGTTTCCTTCCCATCCTATCTGATGATCTCAAGGTATGTAACATATGTCTCTTTTCCGGACTCGGACTCCTCGAGGATTTCTTCATAGGCTTCGGTGCAAGATGAGTACCGCTACTCGAAGAGGCCACAGGCGCACTCGACATCCTATCTCTCCCCTCCCCATACCCAGTCCCCTTCCCAACCACTGCCATCTCAGCACTATTCTTGCCCACCAAAGCCGGTCGTTGAGGAAGCGTAGACGGTCTGGATATCCCCTCATAGCTCTCCGCAGGAATGGTCCCATCGCCGATAAATCCATCACCCCTCTGCCTCTCCTCCGACGGTCTAGGAGTCGGTTTCGCAGACTTTGTAATCTTCACACCAGACCCTTCCTCCTTCCCACCAGCTGCCTCTTCTCTTGAAGCCTTGAGAGCAACCAGTAAATCAACCCTCTCTTTACACTGTATCTCCATCCTCCCCAGGCTATCCTTCAACGCTTTTTCCGTTTCGGATTTAGGGACATAGCCAGCGGGGACGCGGTAGGCATTGTGGTAGTATATCTTGTCTAGACCTTCGCGCCATGATCGGAGGGCTTCTTGTTCGTTACCCTGTAGATATAGGAGTTAGCACGAGTTTGGATCCATGTGCGTGTGTGGAGAAAGAGAGGGAATGGAAGGAATTGAGGACGGCGGGGGAGAGAGAAGGCAGAGGGGCCTTACCTTCCCTTCAAAGAATACAGCAGTAGAGCAGTGTAGATAACACTCATCATATGTCTTCTGCAACGAAGACGAGGTCTTATTCCGCATCATTGCATCTGTCCTTTGCTTTCCTTCCCCCCTCTCCTTCGGTAGATCCCTCGGGGCAATATGCTTCCTCTTCCCTACAGTGATCCCTTCGTCTTCCCAAGTACCGATACCCGTTCTCCGTTATCGTTGTTCACAATAGCAAAGTTCCTTTCAGTATGGGCTGGTCTGATCGTGCGATCCAGAAAATGTCCCAAGCTTCCAGAAGGGTGTCGTTGTCGTCTCGAGCGAGCTACAGAGGTAGTCGAATGGGATGTTCCTTGTGAGGCTCTCACTTTGGCTCAGATGTTCGGACTGCACCCCAGCCACAAACCTACGTCACATCCCCTCTTTTAGCGTGGAAGCGACTTCACCCCGATGCGAGTACTCGGTACGCAGTAAATATCACAGGCTCAAATGCAGATGCAGATAGGTAAACATCTCGCAATCTAAACGCATCCATCAATATTTTTGGAATTTCTCACATATCAGGGCTCGCCTCTATCAAAAGTACCCCCCACCAGAGATATAGTTACACGGCACTCAAAGCTCTATTCGCATTCGCTTCCTTTCCTTTCCATACTCCTTAAAGTACGTTTTCTTTTGCCTCCTCCACGGACGCCCTCATGTATGCATGCACACTGTGAACGCCATTCCCAACTCTGTTCAAGAAGATCATCTCCCTCCCACTCCCTCACTTTGCAAACATCATCGATGAAAACAAGTCCACCCCAACCCCCAAGAAAAATCCAGCAAACCTCTCTAGAGAAAGTAGAAAAATCATTATGTACAAATCGACCATTTCGTGTAAATACGAGAATCGAGGTGATGCTATTCAGGCCAGCAGTTTTTTTGGCGACAGCTCGAAAGTATCCAAATATAAATCCATCGATTAGAGACACGGCGTCACCGCAAGGGACTCGTGCCGTCCAAATCAGTCAGATATTAGCGCTTTTGCGTTTGTGGCTCTTATTATGATGAGGTTGATGCCACACCTTCCGTCGTGTGTCGAATACAAATCAGACATTTTGGCTTGGGTCAAAGAATTAGACCTGGTTTGATTGGATGAACCAAGACCTAGAAGAAGGATATTAGCGAGATCCCCACGACCCAAATTCAAGAGCACTTACTTGCAAAACTCGTAGGACATCCAACAAACACCCATGCTAGGCATGGCTGTAAGTGCGCGAGCTTGCATTCCCTTGGCATATCCCCTGAAGCCTTCTTTCTTGTACACAAGCTTGACTCCTTCAACGAACTTGCTGACGTTTCTCAATTCCGTATCGGCTCCAGCTCCTCTGGTTTGAAGCATCGTTTTCACCACATCCAGTGGATTGGTCATCGCGGCAGCAGTTCCTCCAGCAAGGAAACCACCCATGGCATGAATTCCTGGTTTGTACTCTCCAGATGGGTTCATGGTCTTCTTGAAGCGTTCGTAAACAAAGAATTGAATGGAGGTGAATGGAACGGCAACCATAATGGTGGTGGGATATGAAACATAGAATGCCTTCCATCCTTCGGCTGCATAGACATGTCTGACGCAGTCGATTGCTGACTTGTACAAGGCTCTCGAGTTGTGGATTTGCATGCGCTGCTTGATGACTTTACGATATTAGTTGAATTCACAGTACCGGATTAGATTTAAATTACCGTCAAAAGGAGTCATTATCACTTCACTTGTGACACATGCGGCTGCTCCGCTGACCACTGATGGGTGTTAGCATCAACAGCAAAATTCCGTCATGGGTATATCTGTACCTGATGCCAAGTCTTGGTGTTCCTTGGTGTTATTCGCCCCCATAGCTTCCTTTACGGCCTCCATTGTGGTAAAGTAGACGGCATGCGCCGGACCTATCGCATGGTGAGCTTCGGTAATGTGTTGGTTTTTCGATTTACCAACCTGCGCCTATAACCACGCTAGACATTCCCCGCCACAGAGCACGAGTTCCCTCAACCGTCTGGATCCGCGCCAACGATGAGATCACTCCATTGTAGACGGCGGAGGGTGTTTTATGTAAGACTTGCATTCGGGTCTGGATCATTGTTAGCATGGTGATTAGCAAGCGAAAGCTGGGCTGTGGCGACTCTTGCTTACCTTGACGTTATCCATTGGATACATGCATGTGTGCTCCTAGTCATACATCAATATACCGAATTCGAGTAAGTGTATTTGACATGAAGTGACGTACGACAATACCAGCGATGGCGCCGGCAGCGAGTTTCTGGCCGACTGAATAGGTATCATCGAGACCCTCATAACTGATATCAGCGTCAGTGTACTGTCCATGTAGCGAGAGACTTGGAGATTCCGGCCGAGGCACATACTCGTATTCTTCCTGCACGGGTTCTGCATTTGCCTGGGCCATTGGAGAGGCCACGGCCGCAGGTCCTCCTCCGAATTTAGATTGGAAAGCCAGAATGACGACGGGTTACAGGTTCGCCGGACGTCGGTGTTGAGGGGGATT